>JASDQU010437785.1:809-13652 GCA_032191745.1 Picea mariana | reverse complement strand
AAAAAAAAAATTCAACCAGAATAATAGTTAAAAAATAAAATCAATATTCTCTATGATGACCAACCTTTAATAGAATCTTATAATTTCTCATAACAACTAACTTAAAACATTTATATTATATGTATATAATATATTCTTTCTTTGTAAAATAAATATAAGTTTTTGCAAATTGTTTTGTCATGTTAGAATTTAATTATGGAAAACATTGTTGTATGTAATTGTTTATCTATCTCAGTAAAACTTGTACTCGCCACTAAAAGCTTGCATTGCCCACAAATAAATATTAATATTGGATAGAAATTGCATGCTTATTCATGAAGGTTTTATTGTAAATGAGCATTGTGGTAACTTGTCCCATAGTTACAATCCAATAAAGCTCTACGAGAATAACAAATCATATGTATGTTTCCCTTTATAAGTTTATTTTTATGTTGGAAAAAAGAAGGTTAACATTAATTAATTTTGTCTTTATTATTCTATATGTTTTATGTTTATTAATAAATTATATATTAAAATAGAAAATTAATATATTAAAAGTAAATTTGGCGAATATGAAATCTATTTGTGTTACTCAATTATTTTATTACAAAATGTAAATCGATATTAATATATTTTATATTTAAAATTAAAAAAAATGTTTAGTAATTTAATTAAATTATTTTATTACAAAATGGAAATAGATTCTAATATATTTTATATTTAAAATTTAAAAAAAAATATTATTTAGTAATTTAATTAAATTGTTATACATAATATATAAAATCTCTCAAAGACAATATCTAAAATGTATTGAATAAATAATGATGATGACATATGATAGATATAATACAATATTTATAGCACATTAAGAGTGGGAAGATAACAATCATTCTTCTCAATCTGATTATAAATTTCACAGTCATTTAATATTTTTAAAATCAACATGAGTATAAATTTGACTCGCACTCAATGTTTTGAGTATATATTAAAATGGAAAATTAATATATTTAAAAGTAAATTTGGTGACTAGGAAATATATTTGTCTTAATCAATTATATTCTCGTAAAATGGAAATCAAATTAATATTCATATATTTTTTATTTAATTTTTTTTTTTTAAATATTATTTAATAATTTAATTAATACCAAGCAAGATAAGAAAGAGGCCTACCTCATCCAGATGTTCGATGAAGTCCACCGTTGAGCACTTGAATCCAAAGTTATATACCTACAACTAGTTCTCAACAAACAAACAAAGCAAGCATATGGTGATAATATAAAAGGTTATCACCTTAGATAGCATATTCCATTAATATACATAACAAATACGCCCGTGGATAATAACTCATATATTTTCAAGATAACAATTGGATGAGAAAGGAGTATTTCTATTAATAAATGATCAGCAGAAGAGAAAATATTACAGACTTCCATGTCGGCATGGTTCGGAACTGAGAAACTAAGTTCCTTCCAGCTCGGCCTCCACCACCTCAATCCTCTACCAAAGGCAAGCTCATATGAGATAAACAATGAGGTTCTCAATCAATAAGGGAAGAACTTGGGGGCCGAACACTATGTTCACACATAAAGGACAAAGGGATGCAGACTCAATATGAAGTAAATAATTTCTCGAGAGTAACTTTGTTGTCAAAGTTGAATTCTTTCTCCTCTTTCCATAGCTCGGAATTGGCCCATGTATAGCCTTCAAAATGGAACTGAAGGGTCGAGTTAGAATGTTTCTAGTATATGGAAGGCCAAGGATCATAGATCTCTTGTCGTTACATGGAAACCCAACATTAATTTTCATTTTCTAGAACAAATCCCGATGTACATGGGCTATAGTGGAGCAACCTGCCTATACACATTCTTTATAGTGTGCAAGATGCATATATGTTGAAAAATAATTTTTTTTGTCTCTAGATTTTATCAACAGGGAAGATAAGTCTACATAGGGAAATGGAATAAGGACCTCTCTGTAAGATTGGATAGGGTGAGACAAATCTTGCTATAATAGATTCCCCCTAATGTGTGAGGCTAGAGGAGTATCTGTGATGGCCGAAACACACTATAAACAACCCAAAAGTGGACTGGTAGGGGACCAAATAAACGAACTAGTTGTTCATTAAATTTTGTATTGACTTTGCATACATGGCTGCCAATAAAAATACACTGTCGATACATGTGAAAATATACTACACAAGTGTCTGTGGCCATGAATAGGCAAATACAAATGCAGTTACATGCCAATAGTTTTCATAGTCATGAACAAGGCCCACTAGAACCAGTATAAAAATCAATATGAAGATATATGTATACCATGGAGTACAATCTGATCTCCCATGATCACTGAACTCATATAGGTATTGGTCCAATGAAAAGGAAGCAATGTCTTAGGAAAGTTGCGGCCACATAGTGATGTCTTAAAGTCTTCTACGCAATCCACCAAGGTTGCAAGTCTACATCATGTGAATAAAGGAGTTGAGTTCGAACATAATGAGACATCGTTTGATTACTGGTCATTGATGTATACCATTAAAAAATGTTAGACAACCTACCAATAATGAAGGTAGGTATCAAGGCACCGAGTACATTCTTACAAGTGTGAATAGAGGAGTCGGTGTCGAACACCTGAAGAATCCATCGATCAGGGAACATTGATGTATTCCCAACTGTTGATGGCGAGAGAGCCTACCACTAATGATTGTAAGGTTTAAGGTACTCATAAGACTCTAGGTCCCATTTCCAAGATAAATGAGCTAAAGTCGATGGAAAGAGACTCGCTAAAAGGAGAGCAATAATGCATCTCTAATCATTCAGCACAAGGTACAAAGAAGGAGCTTAATGATTTCGTATAAATTGGACAAAGAACATGTTCATGAACCAATGACCTTGTGCGTCTTTCGCGTGTGCCAAGTGTAAGAAATACACGAAAAATACCCTTTGAATAACAAACAATGATGAAAAATGATGACAAAGGTGAGTAAACCACCAATAAGGATAATGGCATCGAAGACATTGCATGAATTCCAATGTGTGAATAGATGTCTTACCGTCGAACATAAGGAAAACCACCCAGTCAATAACCAATGATGAAATGTCGATTGTTGGGTTCAAGGTTACCTACCAATGATGAAAGTAGGGCCAGGGTGCATGATAGGACTTACAGTATCATGTGACTATGAGACAAACTGAGGGTATGGATGACATGCAAAGTCAAGAGTTTTGAGAAGTGGCCGACAAAGGTTTAATTCCTTTGAACAAGAGCATGAGAAATATGGAGGACTCTGACATCATAGACCTAATGATGAAACCATCAGATGAAGGAGGCATCAATGAAATTCTCTATAGGGACTGGAAGACTAACCAGTCGGTAGACAAGACTCTGTAACGAGCTCATCTTGCCATGTTAATCCCAAAATTATGATGATGAATAGACTCAATAACTTTTTTCTCTGTTCAAAGGTGACATGACTGCTTCCAATATAATATAATACTCCCTTCCCACCCATCTCTTTTTTGTTTTTTCATAGAAAAATGAATGCTATGATACAAAGGAGGAAACGAGTGTCACAAGTAAGAAAAACTAGTTCCATCAGTGGAACATACCTATCCTCAATGCAAGGAGATGCATGCAAGAGATGGAAACTCAGAGGAATGTTCCCTCCTAGGTATAGGGTGTCAAATTGCAAAGGATATAAACAAGGCTCTGCTTGGTTGAGGATGCAAAAATGTTGAGGCAAACGATTTATAACTCAAAGCAAGAACCGACTATAGGCTCAATACTACAAGAAAGAGCATAAGATGCAATCACAACTTAACGCAAAAACAAATGTCCTTTTTTATGACTTTTAGTCTACTTGGTGTGAAAAAGAGATAAACTTGTGCCAAATAGACATCTTTTCAAATCCAATTTATGAGTGTGAAAGAGACATTTTCACTCGACAATATTTTCTCTTTCTAAAAATGAGTCAGAAAAGATCTTAACTAAGACTCACGACCATTCAAGTCCAATTTAACGAGTGTGAAAGGGACAAATCATTCAACAATATTTTCTCTTTTTAAGGACAAGTTGGAAAAGAGATTAAATTAAACTCATTTGGGAGTCCTCGCAGTATAAATCCATATGTTTATGAGTGAGAAATGAGGCTCAACATCAATTCATGTACTAGCTATGAGGGACTCTCGGTCCTATGGAAAAAATCTCTACATGGGCACCAAGTGAAGTTGGGGATTTAACTAGGGCACCCATGTTTGGTAAATCTATAACATTTGCTAATGACATGAATTATAGCAGATCGAAGGTTATGTGTCGCAACAAATGGGTTCATACCTAAGGCATAAAATGTGACAGTTTATAGGATAATACAAAAATGCATGATGGAATGGATACATATCCTTTATGTTGGGTGATGAAAATACATGGCTTTGGTGATGAACGACCAACCTAACGTTGAAATGTACAAGAATATTTCATTAAAAATGCAAAAACTAACTCAAAAAAACTTTGTATTAGTCCATTAGGTGAAAAAATGGCTTAAAACTGTAGAAAGTGGGTAAAAATAGTAACAAAACAAAAAATTACTATACCATTTTGATTTTTTACCCAAATAGTGCAAATTGGACCAAAATACCTCTGAGATTCAAATGATGATTACGGGAGCGTTAGGCAACGAAACTACCAACCGTTTGGACCAAGTAAATCTACTTCCATTCCTCTTCATTTCCAGAGGATTAAATTTTTGAATTATGTTCCAAATTTTTAGTTCTTGAGGGCGAAAAATGTGAATTTTGGTGTACGTGTGTTGCCTTCGATCGGGTCGCATATACGATGGGTTATAAAAACCTGTGAAAACCACAAGGCACATATAGCCAAACCTATAGACGAATGTAAGCTAAGTGGTTCGTGTACAAGCACAGAAACAATAATTTTTAAGGGTTCCAACTCATTTTTTGATTTTCCCTTGGTAGGATTGTTCTTGAATTGATAGAAAGAGAGCACGAGGAGTTCGATGCTATTGTGGATCGAGATCCAAGGGTCTAAATGTCCTTGAAGAGATGTGGCTTGTATAAATTTTGGGCACTCAAAGGAATGAGAGACCAGGTGAGGTTGCTAGAGATTCTTGTGGTTTACTAGGACCTTGAGAGTGAAAGCTTCAATATCGATGGGAAACCATTGAGAATTGAATTAGAGGACATTTAATTTTTTATTGGTCTATCATGTCTGGCAGAGGATATAAAACTAAAATCACAGGAAGCAGGGAAGGAAATGAAAATAGAGGAGTATATCGACACCCACTATGTAGCAGGGACTCCTAATGTGGCGAGTCAACTCCCTATCCGGGAAATAAACAATATCAGTCTGGAGATTATTATGCTTGTATTGACTAGGATCACAAGTTTGGCCTTGTTACACCAGGCATCGAGGCCTCTCATGTTCTATCCAGTGTAGTGTATGAGACCCATAGTATATGACTGGAGTACCTCACTACTGGAAAATATGAAGATCCATTTGACAGACTAAAAACAAGGGAATAAGAGAAATTTTGGGTTTTCCTCTATCCTATGCAGTTTATTTTTCGAGTGGATTCCAAGTTTGGGACCTAGGGTCAAGATTCTTCCTAGAGAACCTCGCGATCCAACCATGACATGGTGGACAAAGGTAATGAGGTGGCAGGGGGGAGGTAGGGTGTCGACACCCTATAACGAGGATTTCTTCTATTGGTGACACTGACATGTCATTTCCCTAGATAACTATCCCTATGAAGGGATAGACGTTTGAGGATATCCGAACATGCCGCTTCTACCAGGGTTCGCCTACGGGGACATAGGTATGTCAAATGTTTTTAAATATTTCATTTTTTTGTATTTTTGTATAATAGAACAAAAATATTTTTGGATGGTGCTTAAGTATTAACTAGACACTTGTGTAATGCAGACCTGGGTCTGCAACGTCCAGAGTGTTTTCCTCGACATTGATAGAGGAACTAGGGAGATGAGGCGACAGGAAGAGAAGCCGAGAGGGTATTAGAAAACGTACAGGGAAACCTGTCTCGTTTGACTCATAGGATCCCCATGGTTTAGGTAAAGGATTTGCTTGAAGCCATGGAGCGATAAGTGGTTGGTGTACCTAGAGCATCGGTGCGGTTCTTTCAACATCTTGTAAATTTGGTAGTTTGTTACCATGATACACATATGATGCCATAAGCATAGATGTCGTGGATATTTTAGTACTGGTCTTATATGTGTATGTTACACCTCAAAATTACTCACTTCGATAGTGTCGCAAGTGTCGTCATTATGCCATGTATTTCCTCATGCATTTTCAACTACCTATTTGCTATGAGACGAGTACTAAACTCTTGACCTCCCTTCGTCAAACTGACTTTGTGCATATCTCTGACCATATTCATGAGTGGAGACGATGACAAAGGATGATCAAGGTAATCATTCCTGACATATTATTGGCAGAATGGTTTACTAAATCCATTTTACCCCCGATCATTGGCGATATCGCTATGGGTGGTGTGGTCACCGAGGAAGAAACCATTGCTTGGGATCAGTACTTAGATTTGGTTTATTTACAATCTGGTACTTTGTATGATTTTCTTCTGAATGCTTCTCGAACTAATATCGATCTATCCAATCCATCATTCTCATCTCATGCGGATCGTGTTATCGGTTCCGTCAAAACTCAATCTACCTCCCAATAGACCACACTCTCCTCTATCTCCCCCCAAACTCAGATATCTAAGGTGAATGTAGTTCAATCTACCCCTTCACAACAATTTGGAGATAAGAAGAAAACAAAAAATAAATCAAAAAATACTAATAGCAATGAACAACCCAAAAATCAAGCTCAAACACTTGCTATCGAAAAGAAACCATAATGGAAACTAAAATTTTCATGTCTCATTTGTGGTGATGATCACTACACTTGAGACTATCCACATCTCAATGAAGTGGCCAAACGTTTCCAAGGAAATTCAGAACCCACTGTGCTTACTCATCCTTTTCCACAAGAACAATCCATGGTTGCTCAAACCCCCTCTCCTGGGGGCAGTTCTAGACATCCTCATGATGAGGCCTCGACAAGTGCACATATTTATATGTTAATGGAATTAATTTGACCACTCTCTCTAAGACATACGACACACCAGGTAACCTTGACAAAGGAAACGCCACTAACTGTACCGGTACTTTACCGGATCCATCACCATACTTCGTTAGTTCTCCATCGGTTAATCCTCCATATGGACCACTTTAGATTGAGAAACATACATTTGACTCTATATTACACCCTCCTAAGAGCACTATCTATAAATCTACCTTTAATCCTAGTTCATGTTCTGCCCAGAACTACAAAATTGTTGAATATTTGGCTCAAGCATCATGTGCTATGTCTATGTTAGAAGTTCTACAACACTGCCCCAGTCAACGTAGAATGCTCTTGGCCTCTATTGGCACTTTTGATCATGAGTCGTCCAACCATATCATGTTTAACCTAGACAATTATGAGTCTTGATTCTCCCACCAACTTTCTTTCCAAGTTGCCATTGTTATTCACAATCAACAAAACCACTGAACTATTATGGATGAGGGAGCCTCAACTTGTGTCATGTATTTAGCATGTTGGAAAGGTTTAAAATCACCCACACTTAACAAACCCACAACAATGTTACGTACCTTCGATGGGAGAGGTTTTCATCCCCATGTGCTTTTACAGTCCCTGTCCATCCAGTTGGGTGGCAAAACTGTCACTGCTGATGTCGAGGTGGTCGATGTTCCCCCTGATTACAAATTGTTACTTGAAAGAAGTTGGTTTTATGCTATGAATGTTGTTCCCTCATCAGTCTTTTGATGTGTACAATTTCCTCATTAGGGAAAAATTGTCACTATTGATCAGTTAGATTTCTCCACAACCGATGCTTGTGCTCCCGCTACCAACAACATTCCTTTCTTCGGAGAACACAAGATCACTTATGAAAGCATTCGTGTTGGATTGTTGAAAGACTTTAGAATTATGGGTACCTTCCCTACACCAATTCCACCAACTACACATCATATTTCCACCGTCGATATGATTTCGACCTGAGCTTATCAGTCTTTGGAATCATCTGACCCTTGGATTATACCTAGTCCGTTGGAATTCGATGCACTAGGTGACACTGTGCCACTTAGTCCAGTCGAAACATCATATGTTTATATCCAATCCACTTCTCCATCTTTAGATGACCAACATGTATTGACACCCTGTAGTTACTCGATGCCATCACGGTTAAATTCCTTGTCGTCTACAATCGACTACATTTCCCCAATTTTTCCTTCTGATGAATATATTAAGGAACTGTTGAGCATTGACGAGCTACCTTAGGATTATAACCATCATCGCTCCTCTTTTCTCCCCCCTCGTGAAGAAATTCGGGAAGATATACACTCTATCTCCCCCCCTAATGTCAATTTTCTATCGTCTCCCATGCCTTCAACTTTCGATGATTTGGATCCAGTAGTTGACATGGTGATCTCTTCGGTAGGGCTATCAGAGCCTAATCTCCTTACCCCTATCATGACCCTCGACATGTGTTCCTTCCAGAGTGATTTTCTTACATCCATGAGGATATGTTGGAAGCCATGACCGATTTTTGTCCCTTGACATGGTGTCCTTCCAGCATGTTATTCTCTTGGAATCCATGATCAAGGAGAGTCTTCGAGCATAGTTTTCTCTTCTCTGTGGAAAAATCGTTAAAAAATGAAACAGAGGTCACGCGAATAGTTTTCTCTTCTCTGTGGCAAGCTCGTTAAAAAATGAAACAAAAGATTTGAGCATAGTTTTCCTCTCTGTAGCAAGCTCGTTCAAAAATGAAACAACAATCTGGGGATTGAACCTCGAGCTGTGAGCATAGTTCTTTTTATGTGTCAAGCTCATTAAAAAATAAAATAATCACCTCTTTTAAACCTTCATTTCATACACCCTTATCCTTTTTCTCCATATAGTAGAGAAATTGGTGATAAACTCAAAGTCGGTGAATGAATTGAAGCTCGAAGGGCAAGTCTCCAATCTTTGATGATCATTCTGGAGGTAAGACACTAGCTTTCAAGATGGGGGAATATTTAGCTTAGTCTTTGTTCTTTCACTTGCTCAAAAAACATGAGAATGTAACTGAGTAGACTTTTGTCACTTTTCAGACTCACATGGATAAACAAAAAAGGAACCCCTTGGAGTCTTCTTTGAGCTCTTTTTAGAACCTCTAAACATGAAAATATTGCCAAGTGATCTTGCTTCCTTTCCCACTCATTAAAAATTTTGAAAGGCCGTCTTTCAAGTGATAATTTATCTATTTTTTCGCCTCGTGAGAATAACATTAAGAAAAAGGACAACATTGGAGCCATCTTTAAGTTGTTTTCAGACTCTTTAATTATGAAAAACCATCGAGTTTACCTTCTCTAGACTTTTTAAACAATCTTACATTAAAGGGCCCATACGGGACTGAACCCTTACTTCTTCCAGTTCATTAAACAAAGGAAGAGGGACTTACTGAAGTTGAGTCATACCGAGCATGTGTTACCCTCCTTGAGCTTGTTAAATTAAAAAGAGTTAGTCGTCTATCTAGATGGGGGGGAAACTTAAAGAAGCAAGCCAAACAGTTTTTGAGAACACTAACAATAGCTCTTGCGGTCACCCTTGAACACAACACCTTGTCTTTGCATGCATTTTAATCCACTGAACCTCTGCACTGAACTAATCCCATGAGTTTCTCTTACTCCTTTGGGTCACCCGAAGAAAGTCATCGTATCCACTGAATTATCATGTTTTGGTCCATTTCAAGTTTCTTCTGTTGTGCCTCAGTGTTCAAGGGAAGTATCTACCTCGAGAGTGAGCCATCACAAATATCTTGTTTCAATACCCATGTCAGTCCATGTTCATTTGATCTACCAAATTACATCTCTATGACTGTTTCATGTCGTTGATGGGGGATACATCAAAGCCCTCCTTTGACAAGTCTATTCCTGTCAACTTCGTCACATTATCCAGGAGCTAGACTTAGAAACCAATTAGTATTTTAGGACATGTATGCCTCAATGGCAGGCCTCCTCATGTCCAACAATGGGTTTACATCATTGACCCATGATCGGATGATTCCATGGATGTTTGACTTTAGCTTATCCATTCACATTCTTTCAAATGTAGTAGAGTACCTTGGGAATCATTGAAATTAATGATGATCTCCCTCGCACTTTTATACAGTTTACATCATTGACCGGTAATCAAGTGGATTCTGCCATGTTCAACATCAGGACATCTATTCACATGGTTATATTCGTACTACATTGGGATTGGTAAAAAGACCCTGGGTTGTGTTTTCACTCTTATGTATACTTTTCCCAGGCTATGAAGAGGTTCTTTTGAATTATGACACATATACTGTTACATAGACCCACTTTGGGCAATTTGTTTCACCTCAAAATTACTCACTTCAATAGTGTCGGAAGTGTCGTCATTACAAGTGTTGTAAGTGTCGCATATTGTCTGCAAGTGTCGCATGTTAAATACAAGTGTTGCAAGTGTCACAAAAAGTATACTTCCATCTTGCCTATGTCGTGCCTCTAACAACATCACAAAGACACTTAAGACACCCCAAAGACTAGTTTTGAAGAAGAGAAGTCACATGATAGGGAGTACAAACCTTTTGCCATTGAAAAAAACACAAAAAAATGGATTTTGGAGAGGAGCACTCCCCTACTCACTGTCGGGGAGTCCTGGTGCTCCCTGAGCCTCTTTGGGGGAGTGTTTGAGCACCCTATGCACCCTTTTGGGGGAGCGCTACCCTTTTTTAAGCAAATTTTGGGTTTGTTGAGGCAAATTAGGGAAGAATCCCTCAACTCCTGAAGGTAGTTGTATTCGAATAGATGGTCAAGGCATGATATTAGGGAAGATCCTCAACTAATGGAGAGGAATCCTAAACTTATCCCAAATATCTCTCAAGTGGTTGAGCCTCTCTAAGGTTATATAAGGAGGCCTTCTCATGGTGAAAGGTACATGGAAAAGATTGGATATGTGAAACTTATGATCTCATGAGTGAGATATCATCAAAGCAATCAATGGAGATTACTTGAGCAAAGGGGTTGGACAAGGAGAACTGAAAGAAGTTGTTGCACCTTCATTCAAATGATTGTAAGTACTTTTACTTGTTCTCATTAATAATCAATGCTTGGCTTGTTTCTTTCAAACTTATGATTGTTTCATATGAATTTGTCTATAGTAGATGGATCTATGTTTGAGATAATCTCATTAGAGTAGGAAGTATTTTGTACCTTTGTTTGTTTTGCAGGACCTTGTTGGATTATTGAGAGGGGGGGGGGTGAATTAGTAATAGCGTAATTATAATTCTTTTTCTTCAAATGCTATATCAATGTAGAATTATTATCCAATAATGAGCAGTAAGAAATAAACAATCAAACACATACACAATACACTAGTGTTTTACGTAAAAACCCAAATCGGGAGAAAACCACGAAATGTTTTTTCTTATATGTCTTGAAGAATTACATTCATTGGAAGCACCAACTTCCTTTGTTTTCTGGCTACAACTGGAAGGAGGCTCCAAACCCCTAGTTTCTCAGGCTACAACCTGAGGGAAGCTCCAACTCCCCAATTCTCTGGCTACAACCAGAAGGAGGCTACAACCCCCAATGTTCTCCAGCTACAACTAGAAGGTGGCTACAACCACTTGTCCTTGCCCCGTCTTGCCACCCTGAAGTAGACATAGAATGATGTAACCACTATCACACTATCATTGTGAGATATACCATTGTAAACCTGTACTAATAAATATGAACCATGCATCAACCATGCATTAACTTGTACCTCAACCTGTAATCAACATGTACCATAAACAAGTGCATCAACCATGCACCAACCTGTAATCAACATGTACCATAAACAAGTGCATCCAACCATGTATAAAGTATGTACCAATCATGTGTAAACTATTCATCAACTATGACTCATCAATATGTACCAACGTCATCAACTATACACCTCATGTATGTGCGCCAACTCATCAACTACTTGTCTCAACCATGTACTCAACATGTAACACAACCGAAAGCCCTCATTAATTTCATCATCCAAATCTTATTTCTAGCTCTGTAATATACTTGGTGTATATGATCACATTCCTACAAACCTTCCTTAACTTTAAAAACAAGAGACTAGCATTTTCATCAAACCTTTCTTTAGTCTCACATGCCTAGTTTTGAATTAGTCAACAACCCTAACTTGAAGTAATCATAACTTTGAACCTGTAATGTACAAATATCTGAAACTGATACACAATGTTATTAATTGTGTTTTATGAAATTCCTCCAAGTTTCACTACTTGGAACCTCTCAGAAAAGGAGTTATAGCAACAATGGAATACCTTGTTGAATTTTGGCTTATTCTAGAGAGTGACATTGTAGAGAGTGCCCCGCACAAAATGTTTGATGAATTGATCTAAAAATGCCACAAAAAATACTACATATAACACCCTAACCAACACATTTTATCTCATTGAATTTTGATCTGTTATTAATAAGTTATGACATTTTTACCCGAAATAGTTGATTTTTACTAGTTTCAGGACTGGCCACAAACCCTATTTTCCACGGAGTGTAACTCCCAAAATACAATGACCCACAAGCTAAATTTTTTACCACAGATACTTGGATATTTTTTATCACTTTCATAGCAATTTTAGGATCTGAATCATTATAGGAAAAATGTTATAGCGAAAATGGTGAGATGACCTGTAAATAACATACCTTAGAAAGCACCATCAAAAGAATTTATCCTTCCTTGCATTTTGGCCTTCGTTTCTTCACTTTC
>JASDQU010437784.1:22206-41271 GCA_032191745.1 Picea mariana | reverse complement strand
GTGGATCTATGTAACAGTATATGTGTCAACGTTCAAAAGAAACTTTGTCGCAACCTGGGCAAAGTACCTATAAGAGTGATGACTCAACCTAGGGTCTTCTTACCAATCCCGATGTAGTATGAATCTAACCATGTGAATATATGTCCTGATGTCGAACATGGCAGAAACCACTTGATTATCGGTCAATGAGGTAAACCATTAACAAGCGCGAGGGAAATCACCATTGATGTCAATGATTCCCAAGGTACTCTAGAACATTCTAACGAATGTGAATGGATGAGCTAAAGTTGAACATATGTGGAATCATCCGATCAGAGGTCAATGATGTAAACCCACTGTCGGACGCGAGGAGGCCTGCCATTGAGGCATGCAGGTCCCAAGGTACTAACTGGTTTCTAAGTCTAGTTCCCGGATAATGTGTTGAAGTCGACAAGAATAGACTCGTCGAAGGAGGGCCTTGATGTATCCCCCATCAACAACACAAAACTGAAACAGAGATGTAATTTGGTAGATCAAATGAACATGGAATGACATAGGTATTGAAACAAGATATTCGTGATGGCTGACTCTCCAGACAAATACTTCCCTTGAACACTGAGGCACAACAACAGAAACATGACATGGACCAAAACAAGATGATGCAATAGATACTGTGACTTTCTTCGGGTAACCCAAAGGAGTAAGGAAACTCAGAGGATTGCTTCAGTGCAGAGGTTCAATGGATTAAAATGTGTGCAAAGACAAAATGTCGTGTTCAAAGGCGACCGTAAGAGTTATTGGTAATGTTCTCAAAAACTGCTTGGCTTGCTTCCTTCAATTTTTCCCCCATCCAGATAGACGAGTACCTCTTTTTGATTTAACAAGATCGAGGAGGGTAACACATGCTCGATATAACTCACCTTTGGTAAGTCCCTCTTCCTTTATTTAATGAACTGGAAGAAGTAAGGGTTCGGTCCCATATTGACCCTTCAATTTATGATTTTTTAACGAGTCCAAAGAAGGTAAAATCGGTGATTTTTCATATTTAGAGAGTCTAAAAAGAAGTTAAAGACAACTCCAGTGTTGTCCTTTTTCGCAATGTTAGTCTCGCGAGGCCGAAAAAGAGATAAATTATCACTCGAAAGATGCCCTTTCAAACCTTTTAACGAGTGGGAAAGGAAGCAAGATCACTCGGCAATCTTTTCATGTTTAGAGAGTCTGAAAAGAGATTAAAGGAGACTCCAGGGGGTTCCTTTTTCGTATAAACTTTACGAGTCCGAAAAAGTGATAAAAGTTTACTCAGTTGCGTTCTCATGTTTTTTCGAGCGTGAGAAGGAACTAAGACCATGCTCGGTATGCCCCCAGCTTGAAAATCTAGTGGCTTAACTCTAGAATGATCATCAAAGGCTGGAGACATGCCCCCCAAGCTTCAATTCAGTCACTGACTTTGAGGTTGTCACCAATTTCTATACTATATGGAGAAAAAGGATAAGGGTGGATGAAATGAAGGTTCAAATATGAGACCTAACGAAAGACTCGACTCGACATCTACGATATGTGGCGAAAGACTCGACCTAACAGGAGAGGTGATTGTTTCATTTTTTAACGAGCTTGACATAGGAAAAGAACTATGCTCAGGGCTCTGGGTTCAATCCCCAGATTTATGTTTCATTTTTTAATGAGCTTGCTACAGAGAGAAAAACTATGCTCATAACCTCTGTTTCATTTTTTAACGAGATTGCCACAGAGAAGAGAAACTATGCTCATTAACTCTTCTTGATCATGGCTTCCAAGAGGATAATGCTCTAGGAGGACACCATGTCAAGGGACAAAACTCGGTCATGGCTTCCAAGAGATTTTCATTGGATGGAAGAAGAAGAATGCTCCGGAAGGAACACATGTTGAGGGTCTTGTCAGGGGTAAGGATATCAGGTACCAATAGCCCTACCGAAGAGATCACCATGTCAACTACCAGATCTAAGTCATCAGAAGTTGAAGTCATGGGAGATAACGCCACATAATTGACCTGTGGCAAGGGTGATACCGACTGCATATAAGACCCGTTTAGGGAAGTCATTGGGTTGATGGTCAAGTCAGGGCCAACAAACGAAAGTTGATCAATAGTCACCATTCTTCCATGGTGTGGAAAAGATATCACACGAAAAAGAGTGGACACAATAGCTTTCATGGCATAGACATAATCTCACCCAAGGAGTAAATTGAAATCCAAGGGGTCTTGGACTACCATAACATCAATAAAGACATTTTTCCCTCCCAAAGTTATGGGAAACTGAGGAAGGATCCCTAAAGGGTGACTGGTTCTTCTGTTAAAAGTAAACAAAGTCTGGGTAACCGGCACAAGTTGAGGATAACCCAAATATTTCCAAGCAATAGAGGACAAAATACTAACGGACGAACCTTTGTCTATCAGTGTCTGAGGAACAGCCCGACCACAAACCTATACTGTAATCTTGAAGGGAGTGTGAGAGAGAATATGAGGTCCAGTTAGCACAACCCAATCAAAAAGGATGGCCTCATTACTTGGAGGGGATTTCACGGGAGAAAGAGGAATGCCCCCCAGCACGGTAGATTCTATATCAATGAGAAAAATGTGGGTAGAATCAAATTTACTCTCTAGAGGGAGAGTAGGGTCAATCGATGATGGGATCAGATCGACCACATTGGCACTCTTCAGAGGAAGAGTGGGATTGACCGATGAAGTAACTGGAACAACCACTTTGGCACTCTTCGAATGAAGGGTGGGACTAACCAAGGAAGGAACTGGATCAGTCACTTTGACACTCTTCGGAGGAAGTGTGGGATCGAATGATGACAGAACCGAAGCAACCACTTTGGCACTCCTCAATGGAGGAGTGGGATTGATCGATGGCGGAACTAGATCGAACAATTTGGCACTCGTCAAAGGAGGAGTGGGATTGATCGATGAAGTAATCGGAGCAAACACTTTGGCACTCCTCAATGGAGGAGTGGGATCGATCGATAATGACATCAAATTGACTACTTTGGTTTCATTCTCCAGGGGGAGAATGGGGTCGACAGGTGGAAACGGATCGACCGTTTGGGTTAGTGGTTCAACCAAGGATGAAACTAGATTGACCACCTGATCAACCGGATTGACCAGTCCATCAACTAACGATGGGTTGGGAGAAATCTTATGATAATTGATTGGAAGTTGAAGTTTTTTCAAAAGAGAAGAAGCCTCACCCATATGAGGACAAAGGTGAGAATAATGATCACCTTCGCATAACATACAAGGAAATTTGGCAGTTGTCTTCTTCTTACCAAACTTAACGTCGCTATTGGCGGGGTGTCACCAGCATGTCTAGCATAGGCTGACGATGTGGAGGACCACACTTCTAAGACCTTGGGAATACCAGGGAAATCCCTTAAAAAGTGGTCACCCTTACAAAGACTGCAAGGGAATTTGGGTTTCAGATTCTTTGTTTTAATCTTGTTGACCTCATCAACACTCCCAGTACTATTAATAGTATCTGGTTGCTTAGATCCAACGTCTGATATGGTTGGAGGCTCGGTCCTTTTCGGACTCTTCTTCTTCTTCTCTTTATGTTTCTTTTTCTTTTGATCAGCCTGGCTACTTGCTTTAGATCTTTCACTAGGCGAAGAAGGAGAAAAGGAAGGAGACTTAATGGGTGAAGAAGGAAAAAATTCGACATGAGGTTAACATGTGGGTAGTGTACTGACATCTGAAGCATTAGGTGCAGCTGAAGCACTAGGAGGATTCGAGATCACCGGAGTGGGGAATAACCAAACCGGTAATCCGATGGTGAGTCTCGGAAGACTAAGTGTGGCAATGTACGGAGGACCAAAGTTTCCAAAAGAAGGAAAGGTGAAAGGTTCCTCAGGATAAGGGGTTCCTCCATTGGTACTCTCAGGAGTTGATGCCATTAACACTGACTCGACCTAAGGTCCACTAAGTAACACAAACAACACACGTTGTGAATCTAAGAAGAAAACAATCAAACAAACCTTCCCACAATGAAAACACTAGTTGGTGATGAAATCCAACGTCGCAAGATAAATATAGGAAAGGGAGAGGATAGAGCGGGTGGATCAGTTATGTTAGCGACCTGCTTAATGGACTTACGTCTTGGTGCAAGCTTCCACACAGTAAATGTGGATTTACCCTCCAAGGAGCCCGAGTGAGTTTGACCAACATCTGTTCCAGGTACAGTAAGACTTCCCTTCACCATCACCTAGTGTAAGACCCTGAATATTATGGCTACTAAGGTCACCAACTTGCAGTCAGCCCCTAGGCGGGTATAGTCGACAGTCTAGTCCAAACGTATGGGCAGGATAACAAGTCCAAAATCCTTCGAGAGAACTGGGGACAAATGGACTGGTAGAACTCCAAAGGACCCCGAACGGATTTGGAATTCACGAAGCACCGAGACCAAATGAAGACAATTGAACCTCAAGAAGAACCCCCAATATATGATCTGACTACTATGAATGGTTGAACCACGGAGGGATAATCTCTGTAACTCTCTCGAATGCGGCCTCGTGCGTAACCCATGTGTGAGAGGGGGATCCTTGAAATCCTATATGACAATTGGATTTGTTGTCCCTATCGCAAGATGCTAATGTTTGTTTGACAGCTTGGAAATTTATCCTTTCAACCTATTCCAAATCCCTACACATTAAGATGATGTAGGTTTGCTAATAGAAAATGTAAAAATTTCTGATGAATTTTAGTTAAGCGCTTGATTTTAAGGTTGTTGTTTACTCAGAGGTGTATGAGAGTGAAAACTAATGATATCGTGACTCAATTGCCAAAACATGCATCAGAATTGATAAGCAGCCTTTTATTTCAATGAATGTCTATTTAAGGGAAGGGGAAGGATTTTCCTTTCACTTTCAAACACTAAGATGCAATGACCTCATGCAATAGTCCTCAATCAAAAATCTGATACAATGCTAAAATGTTTATATGTGACTAATAATCAATTTGATGTAAAGCTTCCTATGTTAATCAAACTTCAAGATCTGTGAGATTTAAGCAACCCGGAAGAAAACTTCACATAAACAAAAACACACCCTCGTTTTGATCAAACAAGAAAAAATAAAACCAAATCCAAATAGGAGGAAATTCTTGGAGAAAAGACCTCAAAGATCAAAATGAAATAGTGAAAAGATCTTTGAATTTCCTTACAACAGCTTTTAGTCAATTAGATAAGTGAGAAAGCAGTAGATCGACTCCAAATCTCGGGGAAGAAGAGTGACTTAAAGCAAGGAAAATAGATTTCAAAAATCCAAACAAAACATCATTAATCCTTAGAAATCAAATAATTGGAGGCTAAGCAAGGACACACTAAGATAACATAAACCCTGAGCAGATGAATCAGCAAAAAGAAGACTGAGAAAAACTACTCCCAAGAATATTTTTGCAGAAAAAGGGGCAGTGCTCTAGTGTCAAGGGTACCAAAGTGTTGCAACGCTCTGTGGGAGCCTGCAAGGGAGTTCCAACGTGGTGGTGGTAAAGGTAGGGGAGCACTGGCCTCTCAGAACTCAAAATTTTGCCCAAAAATTAAAAATAATAATAATAATAATAAATTAAAATAAAATAAATAACTCAGGGAAAATGCAAAATTTTAGTGTGTAAGATGAATCCAAGAGCCAACAACACATCTAAGGATCAGAGACACAGCGTGCATAAGATTAAAAAATGAGCAAAGGCCAAAACAAGACCTAGGAAAGGAATCAAAAATCAAAGTCCCTCCTGAGTGGAGTCGCCAATTTATGTTACAGAGAAATCCCCCTGCGGACAAGTGGATTCTCTCTTGGATACTAGACCCCTATGACCAAGATAGAAAAGTGTTATTGTGGACATTGACTTTCCTTTTCATGAAGCTAAACTATCCAAAGAAGAAGAAGGAAGAAGAGTAAATACATTTTTACCGACGTTTGTCCTTGCTCAATCCAGTGATCTTGATCTCCAAGTTCTTCAGAAGGTCCTGCAATACAATGAGAAACAACAACGAGACATACTCCCTACTCTACCATGATTAGCTTCATAATGGATCTATGAAAGAAACAAGTTCATGAAATGTACACAAACTTTAAAGCAAACAAGCAGGGCATAGATTTATATTAATGAAAACAAAGTGAGATGCTTACAGCCATGGATGTAGGTGCAACAGCTTCACCAAGCTCTCTTTGTCCAGACCCTTGCTCAAATAATCCACATAGAATGTTGATGCTTCAATGATATCTCCCTTATGAGATCATAAGTTTGATACTTCACAATGTCTCTAAACTCCATATCAATACCACTCATGAGATCATAAGTTTGGTATCTCTCAATCTCTATATGATTTTCACCATGAGGAGGCCTCCTTATATAAGCTTGGAGAGACCCAACCACCTTATAGATTCTTGGGATAGGTTGAGGATATTTCTCCATCAGTTGCAGATCCTCCCTAAGATCGAGCCTTGACCTCATATTTGAATCCAACAAACTCCAGAGATGAGGGGGATTTTTCCCTGATTTTTCTCAACAGTCAAAGATCTCCTGAAAAAGCCTAGTGCTCCCTCAAAAAGGTACACAGAGTGTTGAAACGCTCCCCCAAAGAAGGCTAGGGAGTGTTGGCACTCCCCGATAGTGGTTAGGGGAGAGCTGCCCAAATTTTCCCTAAAAAATCTCAGTGCTCTCCCAAAAGGGTGCACATAGTGCTAGAACGCTCCCCCAAAGAAGACTAGGGAGCGTTGGCACTCCCTGATAGTGGGTAGGGGAGCACTGCCCTCCAAAATTAATTTTTAAGTAGTTTTCTTCATGGAAAAATCTTTGTATTCCTCATCAGATGATTTCTCCTTCTTAAACCAGTCTTTGAAGGTGTCTTAAGTGTCCTTATGATGTCGTTAGAGACACGACATAGGCAAGATGGCAGTATGATGTTTGTGACACTTGCGACCAAAGATGCAACACTTGCGACACTAGTAATGATGACACTTGCCACATTATTGAAGTGAGTAATTTTGATGTGTAACAACATGCAGCAATAATATGAAGGGAAAATACATCGAATTACTTACTCGACCTTCTCCTATTTTTTTTTGTATGGATTGCAATGTTGACTTTATGTTCAAGCTTATTATTTTTTTGTCAATTTAAATATTTTCTACTCTTGGATTTTTGAGGGAGCATATTAATGTTGACATGGATCAAATTGATCAATATGTAAATATTATAGATTAGATAAAATGTTACTTAGTATTTACCTTACAAACAGATTCCCTAATCCATTTGTGCACTCCCATAGGGTGGTGCACCAAATCTTTGTTACTTATAAAGCTAACTTTATAGTGAAAGTCTTTGGTTTCATGCCATAAGTCTTTGGTTCATGGTTCATGCCATCACATCATGGAATAAATGGATGAATGACTTCTTTAAGCTTGATTCACATCGTGAAAACCATCCTCATCTTCCTTTGCTTTTCACTATTGAATGTATGAGATAAAATTATGCACGTGTCAAATGTTCCTCATCAGTGTTTCATGGGTCTACACTTGAACTAGCATGGGGCATCGTCCCTTTTCCACCATCAATTATAATTTCAACAAATTGGTTAGAATATCTTTATGTAAACATGATTTATAACACCTTTAACAATTTGAAAATTAATTAACAAATAACCACTATCAGTTACCGTTATACCACAATTTTCCATACCAATTTGCATTTGTGAGATGGCCTAGTCCATTCCCTAGCTTGCAAACTTAAATACCATTCTCCTTCATCAAAATTATCTAAAAAATAATAATTTTTTTGCCATATGTGATTCACCCATGTGAAAATCGTGTACATACTCTATTTTCCAGTGTGCAAACTGCGTATACCCTCAATTTTGTGAAAAAATAAAAATATTCCACATTTTTGGGGACGGTTTTTGATTGGGATCATTCCCAAACTTCCCTTGGAACATACACAATAGAATAAAACCACCTCAACCCCTTGAGGATGGTATATAAGAACCTATGGGTTTATGGATGAGGGGATACAACCTTGGTGCAAGATTAGGTTGATGATTTGCAAGCTTCCCTATTTCCTTGAACCTCTAAGTAGCATCCCTTGATCTAGAAACTTGTTTTCCAACATTCTTTCTTCTCTCATATATGATTGTAGGGTGTGTTCCTATTCCTATTAGACCTATGGTTAATAGTAGTTAGACTTTCACTAGAAGAGGGAGAAGGAGAGGGAGTAGAATTTGTGAATGTAGAGGTAAAGGATCAACATCCATACAATGCACGTGACATAAGGTGCTTATCTGAGAGGCATCGAGAGAATTCAGGACATTCAGAGTGGTCCACAACCAAACTGGTAGTCCTACATTCAACCCAGGAATGTTCAAAGTGTTCATCAAGGGGGCACCAATGTTTCCAAAGAACGAAAAAGAACAAGAATCCCCCTGGGAAGGGGTCTCTTGGTTGGTATCCCCAAGAACTTTGGTCATGACTTTCTTATGCACAGGTTCATCCCTTGTTGAATTGTTCATGTCCATTAAAGTCTCATGCACTGACTCTGGAAAACCAGTGGTATAAAAACCTATGCCTTCCAAGAGATGGTTCCACGCTTTCAAGAGAAAGACCAAGGGTCCTTCCCGACCAGCGGAGCAGTTGGTCATCCACTCAGAATCAATGATCCAAAAGTGGTGATACTGACTCAACCTAAGGTCAACTATACAAAGCAACACTCCACTAAAAATTCTTAAGAGAAACATCGCAAGAAAACAACTTCTCCAAAACTTTAGCCCATGTGGATGAGGTCCTAAGTCCAAAGCGATGAGAAAGTGGAAAGGGAAATTTTGGATGAAGGCACGAGTTGATTTATTCTCGTGAACCAATGAAGAAAGGAGTGAGAAGAAATTACCCCAACCTCCACTAACCATCCTTTTCTGGTGCAAGTACCCATGCTTTGCGGGGCACCCTCCAGCAGTACCTAAAAGTGTGATATGAAGTCTATCCCATGTACCACGGGAAACCCGTCGCAGTCACCTCTGATATCCTTAGGAAAAACAACTAAGGTCACAAACTCACAGTCAGCGTCTAGAGGGTATAGTCAATAGTCGAGATCAAATGTATGGGTAGGGTAACTAATCCCAAAACTTTTCCATAGGACTGTCTACAAAAGGGCCAATATCACTTCAGAAAATCTCCAACTAGGTCAAAAGCTTCCAGAGAACTGACGCCAAGAGGGCCAATATCACTTCAGGAAAAATTCAACCAAGTTCAGAATTCACAAAGGACTGGCGCTAGATGAGTCAGTGTTACTTTTGGAAAAAAACCCAATATATGATCTCTTCACTATGCTTAGTTAAGATTTGGAGGGGTTATCTCCTCGACTCTCCTTCACACGACCTTGTGTTTAACTCATGTGTTAGAGGAGGCTTTCGGCTATACTTATATGACAGTTGGGTTTGAAATCTCCCTAGCTTAGACTCCTATGTTTTTTTACCAGCCTTGGATAGTTATCTCACCAATCCTAATCCAAGGCCCTAACCCTAAACTTGTTTATGAACCCTAGAAACAAAGTCTAGTAAATTTTAAGTTTAGCAATTATTTTTTACTCAAAGGGTACATAAGTGAAATTGATGTTGTTTAGGACTCTTGAAAAAACGAAACTTATAAGAACATTGGAAAAGAAAACGTTACCTAATTCTTCAAAGAAAAAGATTTTCAAAAAACAAAAAATGCATGAACAATCCTTCAAACCTTGAAATGCAAATTATTCCTTTCTTGATGCAAAAATGCACAATGCAACTTTCAAGAGAAATAAAAGAAGCAAACAAAAGGATTCGATTTCTTATTTTTCTTTTGAAATTCTTTCAATATTAGAATAAAACAAAATCCTATGCTAATATCTTTTTCTTTTTCAAATAACAATGCAAAACAATGCAAAGAAAGAACGAGACCTAACTAGCAAAAACTGGGTTTTTTTTTTTCTTTTTCTTTCTACTGAAGAAAAAAATAACAAAATATGATAAAAGAAATAATTTTTTATTGGTTTTATGTTTGAAAAATCCAAGGAAAACACAAAATAAAAGTCTCAAACTCAAATTTCAAAAATGACCACAACAGTGACCATAAAATCGAGATCTTGAGAACAGGACTAGTCTTATAGTCATGCAATCCAAGGGGAAAAAGGGAGACAAAAATGGATCAAAAAAATTTGTTTTCCATTAAAATTTAAAGCCTTACCAACCTCCTATAGGCCACAAAAAAATTTGGGACCAAACTCCCCAAACTAGCTAAAACAAGGCTTCAAAAAGGCTGAAAAACAAGCAAAAAGGTCACTTTTTAGAGGTATACCCTATTCACTCCATTATGAATAGTATATATAAGATTATGTACGTGGTTTAGATCACTGTAGGAATTGAATATGAAGTTTGTACACACTTTTTCCTTCTACAAAGAGCATATATACACGATTTGGCCTTCTACAAAGAAGGTATATACACGATTTGGCCTTCTACAAAGAGCATATATATGCGATTTGGCCTTCTACAAAGCACATATATGACCCAACACTTACGTATTTTTTAGCACTGATATATGCACTTAACTTCTATATAAGGGTGGTTTATGTACGTGGTTTATGTCAAAGGAAAGATCATATACAATTAGAAAAACTTGGGAAAAAATTGGTATAAATCCCAAAATCCAAAATGCAGCAGAGAGACCAAAAGAAAGCCAAAAATACTGAAAACAAAGAGAAATAATTTTTTTATTGAACTTTCAAGTTTAATGAGGATTGACACACTAATCAAATACAAGGACAACCAAACAAGGCTCAGGAGATATTGAAAGACCAACTTAAAACTACCCAAAACTCAGAGACATGCCTAAAACCAAATTCTCAGAAAGATACATAGATGTCAACACAATGAATAGCATATATATGCTATTCGGACTCAGGAAAATCGTGTATATACATGATTCATACAAATTTGAAGCGTGTATGGGTTAGCAAAAAATCAAAAGAAGAGGTTGCAAACACCAGGGAAGTTTTCAAAAACTAGACAAAAGTTTATGAGGTAACAAATGTTTTGAGAACAAGCCCAGAAACAAGAAAAATAAAGAAATCAAGACAACACAAGATCCCTTAATAGAAGGAATAGGAACACACCCTATAGTTATATATGAGAGAGGAAGGAATGTTGGAAAACAGGTTTCCAGACCAGTGGATGCTACTCAGAGGTTCAAGGAAATAGGGAAGCTTGCAAATCATCAACATAATCTTGCACCAAGGTTGTCTCCCCTCATCCATACCCCCGTAGGTTTTTATATACCATCCTCTTGGGCTTGATGTGGTTGTATTCAATTTTGTATGGGCCAAGGGAAGTTTGGGAACTATCCCAACCAAAAACCCCACCCGAAAATGTGGAATATTTTTATTTTTTCACAAAATTGAGGGTATATGTAGTTTGTGCCCTAGCAAATAGCATATGTATGCTATTTTCACATGGGTGAATCACATAAGGAAACAAAAGTGTTGGCTTTTAGATGATTTTGATGAAGGAGAATGGGATCTAAGTTTGCAAGCTAGGGAATGGACTAGGCCATCTCACAAATGCAAATTGGTGTGGCAATTTGTGGTATAACAATTACTACCACTCGATGATATAATAATCTATGAGGCTTATGTTGTATTTTACCTCTAGTTCCTAATCACAACAACATGTTAGATAAGCTAGTGCAAGAGTTTGTAGTTTTGTCCTATATATAATTCTTGTTCATATCTGGGACAATGTAGGTTTGTTCTTTTATTGGCAAGACTGCATTAATGCAATAGAAGCTCAAGCCCATTTGCTTTATCTTACAAGTTTATCCTTTTGTCCAAAGCTAAAATGAAAATGAGGTGAATGTGTACTCACTGAGACTCCTAAATTAAATACCTAACCAAGGAGCATGCTAAGTGGAACTCTAATGACATAGTAAAACACCAAATGTTAATTCATGTAATGTATGATTAACATTTTGTTCTGACTGTGATCCAGGTGCATCTCAGTGGCCAACCACCTTTTCCACTGAATCAACATTTTGAACCTATGGTTTTGATAAACCATGATATTCACCCTTTTGATAGGGAATGGAATGTAATACCGTGTCCATTTGTTAATTACAGACATCATGTAATGATTTCCTAGTGGTCTTATGTACATGCCTACAGCATAGTGTGAATGCACTGAATCCCATTAGAACTCTGTAGTTAAGTACGCTCGGGCTAGAGTAGTACTAGGATGGGTGACCACCCAAGAAGTCATAGTGTTTTACATGCCTATGGAATTTTATAAACTTAGATTAATTTATCCCACATGCATCATGGGAATTGTTCTCCTCTCACTCTCTGATATATAATTGAGGTGAAGGAGGCCCTTTAAGCATGCAATGGAGTGTGATGTAAAGCTTCTTTTGAATGAAGTCTAGCCAACATCTCTTTCTTTTCAGAGATAAGCTACCGCATTCTACCAGTTTGTGTTCTACAGTGTTTTTCTATCTTATTCAATAATAGAAGTTGGGTTTCTCTGTATTTATGTGTTCTCTGCTATATTTTTGTGTATTTCATTGTTATATCTATGTTATATGTATGCCTTCATGTCGTTCTCAAAATAATATTGATCAGTGGTATCAGGGAATTCTTCTCCTTTTCATTTCTTAGAGCAAGTCTCTGAAGAGGTCAGGGTATAAAGAGTTGGGTCTCGAGCTAGTTTCTCTTCAGTACAACCTCACTCGCCACCCCAAGAAACCTCCCCTGGTGGAAGAAAAGAGAGATGACAGAGCAGGATATTATTTTGATGCATTGCTCAAGGAATTCCTCATGCGACAGAGGACCGAGATGATGGACAACTTCACTTAGATCCTTCGAAGACTAACTATGGTGGCATTTGAAGCAGCTTCGAAAAGCATCCATTTCGGAGGTGCGACACCCTTCAAGGTACAAGTCAATTTTGATATCCCCTTATTTGAAGGTAAGATAGATGCAGATGCTATAGAAAAATGGTTGAATTTACTAGAAGGTTATTACTCTATCCAAAATGTTTCTGACAATGAAAATATCACCTTCGCACTCCTTAAATCGCTTCCCCATGTCAGATCTTGGTGGGAAGGTTACTAGGAGAGATACACCACGGATGAATCTACACCATTCGGGAGAGAACCCACTTGAGTGGCATTTGGAGATGCCCTAAAGAAGGAGTTCTACCCTGTCGAAAACTATGATGGCCAGTACATGAGATGGATGACTCTAAGTTAGAAAAGAGACCAAACGGTGCTAGAGTACACTACCATATTTTATACCTTGCGCTCAAAGTTGGGTATCAAAGACTCTAAGTGACACCTGGTTTTGAAGTATCGCAATGGTTTGCATAGGTACATACAAAAAAATATGGATTTCTTGGACATCTTCTCACTAGGAGTTGCTTATCTATATGTAGTCAAAATCGAGTAGAAATTCAAGCAGCGGAGTAAGCAGGAGCTTGAGTTTGAGTATACACCACAACAAAAGCATGGAAAAGGTAACCCTAACTCACAAAACAAAGGATAGATCGGCAAGGAAGGCCAACCTCAAGATATCCATTCCAAGACGTAGGAAAAGAAGGTTAACAAGAAGTTTAAGAAATACATTGAAAAGTGGTGTGAGTTCCACAAAATCCCTTGGCACAACACCGATGAATGTAGCTCGAAATAGTCATTGGTGGTCGAGCTCAAAGAAAAAGAATCAAAACTTGACTCAGACTTTGGTTCAGAGCATAATAAATGGAAACAGATCATCGATGCAGAACCCACTGCTATCATCACGGCCACAACAATACAACCAGAAGAACCAGAGGCTTGAGGAGGGGGGGTCCCTCTTCCACTTGTAGATGTGGGTAAAGGGGACCCCACTACATTTCATTATTGAAAGCGAGAGTGAGAAGAAACTGATTTTAGTCAAGGTTGTCAAGATATTAAAGTTTCCAACGATGCCACACCCCCAACCATACACCATTATATGGTTGAGCCAAGGACGAGACATATATGTCATTTAGCAGTGTCATTTGTCCTATGGCATCAAGCCCTTCAAGAGTGAGGTAGTGTGTGATGTTTTCCCACTTGAAGTTTGTGGTGTTCTTTTAGTACAACCATATATGTGGAAACATCACGTTATCTATGAGTCTCAACCTTGTAGTGTCATTATTACTCTGGGAGGTCATCTTTATAAGGTACCAAAGGTAGCTCTGACTACTGCCACTCCATTGATCTTGGAAAAACAATGTTGCAAAGTAATCTCTCAGTCCACAAATGTTTCCCTCTTCATGATCCAGTCCAACGGTGAACAGGACGTCAATATGACCACTACAGCCTTGGCCCAAGACATTTCTATCCAGCAGAAGCAAGTCGATGAGATTGTAGAGGAGTACGAAGAGAATGAGAGTCTTCCATATGTTCATTGTAGCTCTATTGGCCACGGCCCTTTTAAAGTGTGCTTGGGGTTCCAACCATCATCCCCCATTGATATAGCTCTTCTTGTTGCATCTTCATCGATAGAGTCCTCCCACACTCATACCAAGCCATATCATGCAGCCAGATCTGTTGAATGGATCCAACATCTCCAACAAGTTCATGACATCCTTCCAGGGAAAAGTAGAAGCAAGACATCTACTTCAACAAGTAAAGTGACTCACCAAGGTTCAAATTCAGCAGAAGTTTCCCTATCTCTCGAGGGAACTTGACGCAATGGGGACCATTGCTTCCTAAGGGGGGAGGAATGATCCAAGTGGATCTCGGTGGTCGACCACCTTTTCCAGTGAATCGACATTTCGAGCCTTTGGTTTTGATCAACCATGATATTCACCCTTTTGATAGGGAATGGAATGTAATACCATCTTCATTTGTTAATTATAGACATCATGTATTGATTTCCTGGTGGTCTTATGTACATGCCTACATCATAGCATTAATGCATCGGATCCCATTAAAACTTCGCAGTTAAGCTCGCTCGGGCTAGAGTAAACTAGGATGGGTGACCACCCGGGAAGTCCTAGTGTTTTACATGCCTATGGAATTTTATAAACTTAGATTAATTTATCCCATGTGCATCATGGGAATTGTTCTCCTCTCACTCTCTCATATACAATTGAGGTGAAGGAGGCCCTTTAAGCATGTAATGGAGTGTGATGTAAAGCTTCTTGTGAATGAAGCGTACCCAACATCTCTTTCTTTTCAGAGATAAGCTACCCCATTCTATCAGTTTGTGTTCTATAGTGTTTTTCTATCTTATTCATTAATAGAAGTTGGGTTTCACTGTATTTGTGTGTTCTCTGCTATATTTTTGTGTATTTCATTGTCATAGCTCTGTTATATTTTTTCCTTCATGTCGTTCTCAAAATAATCTGAATCAAACTACTACCTCCAAAATTCATTGTAACAAAGAATGACACTCTATATTTTTTATAAATACCTATGAAATGGTATATTGAGTGAAAATATTTGGAAAAAGGTTTAACATTGTCTCTAAGACTAATGTTTTATTTATACTTTTTAAGTGGTAAGCACCCACTAACTATTAAGAGGAAGGACACCACTTGCACTAGATGTGCATACCACCTGAATCTTTGTTTGTGACCTTGATGACATAGCCACATAAACAATGACCCTCTTGCAGGGAATCATTGACCCCTCTAGGGAAATGACCACATGATGTAAGACGAATCGAACCATATCCTTTGACAATAACCCACTTTCACTAATCTAGGTTGCCTCTTGTGCCCCAATTATTTCTCTAAAATAAAAAATATATATATACATTCCAATATAAATAAAATGTGTAGTGTTTATGTTAAAAAATCCCAAAAACCATTTATCTATCTATCTATCTTTATTCCCATTTTTTTAAGAATCTAAAGACTTATATCTCAATTTATTTTATATCCCTCCCCTTACTTGATATATTCAAATTTAAGATAGACGTATAATGATGGTATTTTTACCCATAGACTCAAGGTAAACAAAATAGTCATGAGTTGAAAGAAGAGGTAATCAACAAGGAGATGCCATGGGCATACTTTTATGGTCCCTCATAGGGAATTCCTTCCAAGGGAGGAGCAGGGAAATATTATATTTATCTTCAAATCATTTCATTTCTTTCAAAGCTAAGATAGGACAAGAAACAAATAATTATTGTGTATTTATGGCTCTCAAATTAGTTTTGAGGTTGGCCCAAGAGTTTGGAGTTTCACAAATTCAAATATTTGGTGACTCGCTCTTGGTTATTCAATGGTTGCGCAAGGAAACAAGATTGAGGAATTTCACTTTACAACCATTGTATGATAATGTGCAACTTCTATTGACAACTTTCTCATATATCGCTTTGTCTCACGTATACAAGGATAGGAACAACATAACAGATGGGCTATCAAAAGGGGGATTAGGAGTAGATCGAGGAACTTGGATTATATCCATACTCTAGGATGGACACACAATTGAATATACTCATGAACCTTGGCTATAATTATATACCACTACATATTTTTGTCTAAGACGAAGGACATATTCAGGTTTAGAGTTTGAATGATGTAATTTTCATGGTTTTTTTGTGATGGGAAACATACATAATATTTATGCTACAGTTTCATTGTTATGCTTAACAAGGTAAGTATGAAGAGTTGCTTTGTCAAGTGGCTTCATTGCACACTTGAATGCCTTTGGCATATGACTATGTAATTTTGTTTATCATTAATAAAATTACAAATTCTTTTCTTTGGAAAAAGTATAATATGATAGTGTTTAAAGAAAAATGATACCCCATATAATTATATGAACCTAAACAAGGATCATGTTAAAATTACACTTTCACTCTTATTTCTCAGACAAGCATATGGTAAGAAATTTATGAAGTAGATTAGTGGGGAACTCTACCTTGATGGAAAAACATAAGATTGAGTGATCCACTATTATGAGTGATCCAACACCAAATTCAATACTTATGAGTGATCCACTATTATGTGCATGTGTAAACAACAATGTTTTATTACTATGAAATCCTTTATACCTTAAAAAGGCAATAGTTGCAAAGTAGTTATTTTAAGATTATGGTTATGATTGTGATGTGGTTCCTATGTTTACAAAAGATTTTGATATTTATACAAAGTGGTTTGTGTGGTTATAAAATATTTGATATTTATGATACTACTCTAGATTTTTATTCATTGTCAGAGATACTTTTTTTTTCTTTTTTCTTTTTTTCTAGGTAACAAATCTCGAGGAAAACCATTGGGTACTTCCCCTCATTTTGAGGATGGTACCCAAGGTAAACCCTAGATTCTTCATTGGTCAACAAGGCGCGAAGCCTTTGCAACAAATTATTCATAATGAGCTTGACATGTCATTTACGGGAATAGAACCTGGGTGGGGAGGATAACAGTCCATCCCACAACCACACGAGCTAGACCCAATTCACTATAAAATTTGAAAGACATGGAGGTAGGCTTTGACCTTTGTTGGAGATACTTGTAGGAAGACTCACTAATATACTTATGGGAAGACTCACTAAAATACATTCCTTATATTTTCTTTGAAACAAGGGGATAACCACTTTGCAGTTCCCCTTTGCACTACTTATTAGTGTTGCAGCCATGAAAATCAAGTAGGCAAATTCACATTGTCTTCATCAACAAAAACCTAAAATTAGTTAAGTAGAATAAGATAGAGAACAACGTGTTGCACGTTAAGTTATAATTAGACAAGGGAAAACTATAAATAAATATTAATTATAATATAAGAAAAAAAAAAGATAAGATATTAATTATAAATAGCTTATTAAATTTTGATAAAATTGATAATATAGATACTTATTATGGAGTGAAGATAAAACTACTTTTTTTTGTTAAACTATCCACACAAATTTGTATTAATTGTAAAAGGGATTGTACAATGACTGTGTTACTAGTCTGTCGTTGGGAAAACCAGACCAGCAATAGTAAAGTAATTTATCAAGTTTAATTTGCTTGGAAGATCAATTTAGCTTGAAACTACATACCATGAGATGTCCAAAAAAAACACTGACATAGTAAAAACCAATAAGTATATGCCTATTGCAATCATTACTAGAGTGAGGTGGGGCAATGGCGCCCAAGCCTTCTAAACTAAAAAACAAAAATGCTAGTTCTAAGAACATAGAAAAATCAGACCAAGGGAGGATGGTCATCCACCACAGGCACCTAGGTCTGGGGATAATCCAATTTGGAAAAATCCATATCTGCCATCTTTGCTTCCAGCAAGTTGATTTTATGATCCATGAGCTTAATTTGCAGTTGCATTTCATCCAGTTGGAGGATTTATTGGTGTGCCTCGTTCCTTTCAATCGGCATATTATCCATGAGCATCTTTAGATGCCAGTAAAGGTTGATGGTCCTATAATACTTGGATTCCTTGATCTGGGAAGAGCCAGGGTCAAGAATCCAGGAGAAGACTTTCGCATTCACCTCCTAAGAACTCTCACGTACGCCTCTACAAGATTAATTTCAACTTGAATCTCAAGGGGATTTTGGGCCTAGTAGCTGGTAGCAGAGTCTTCGACCTTGGCATCAGCCTTGGGGAGAGGTATTCAGTTGCACCTACCACGCTTGCAGCGTTGAGAGCCCTCGTGTGTCATATAGTTAGACAAGGAGGGAGAATAGTCAAACGTGGAGGGAGAACGGGGGAGGGTGGTGAGACAGGGGGAAGCAACAAGGTTGGACGGGGCAGGGAGCAGAGCATGTTGAGGAGAGTTGTGGGTTGGCAGAGTGAGGAGTCGAAAGAGCGACCAAGGAATGGGTCGATAAAACCCAAGGGCCAACACATGGCGAGGACATCTCTAGAAACTTCCCTCGTACCAGTTAGGTCCATAATTGGAAATGAAGGTGACCCAAGCTCGAAGAGACGAGAGAGAATGTGAGAGTTAACAACTGCACGGAGGAAGGGAGTCGACGAATGTGGAAGAAATGAGGTTAACACAGTCATGAAGCAGGATGATGAGGGAGGGGGATAGATAGTTTGTGATGGATCTCGGGGAGGACAAGTGAGTAGACACCT
>JASDQU010437783.1:13165-45739 GCA_032191745.1 Picea mariana | reverse complement strand
ATTAATAACATATAGTAAAATGTAAAATTAGTTTTTATTGTGCCATGTTCTAACGGCAACTTTACCATTGGGATAAAAAAAAATATTAGAACTATTCAAGAACATGTCTATCACACTCTCGATGTTCATAATATTGCATAAACACATAAAAACTTATATTATCAACTATATCATGTTGGCATGTTCTTGCCTTTGATCCATAGAGGAAATTTATAATTTTCTCTATGTTGATAATATTGCATAAAAACTCATATTATCAACTATATCATGTTGGTATGTTCTTGCCTTTGATCCATAGAGGAAATTTATAATTTTTTCATACATATGGGTAAGTAGTTTTAGTTTTTAATTGTTCTTGCCTATGATTCAAGAAAATTTATAAATTTCTCATACTTATGCTGAAGTTGTTTTAGTTTTTGCTTGATATAGTACGCTGAAATTTTTCTGTTGTTAGGTAGACACTATAACATTTTTTCTCGAAAATGAGAATGGGAATTGAATGCATACCAAAACTCCACTAACACTAAGAGTAATCGAAAACCCTTTTCCATAGCTTTGCATTGTAAGGTGAAATCCCACCATGGATTTACATGAAGGACACCTTGAAAAACGATAGCTTGATGCTATAAATTCAATTGCATTTTTAGGTGGATCTATACTATTCTTTAGTCATAGTTATACTAGTATCTCTGCAAAAAGGGATTGTAATATTATTTGTATACCATTTGATGAACCATGAGGAAAAGAGTAACTAGATAGTTCGAAACCCTAGGCTATGTCTATGGCAGCAGGCCTCGGCCCCGGTGAGAGCAACCTCACACTTGACAGGGGAGTGAATTAGACCTACGTCAGACCTCATGCAGTGGGTTTAAGCTCTAGAATAGAAGCTGGGTGGATGGAGATTATAGCTTAATTAAGAAGTTGTTTAGTTGTTTTAGGAAATGTTTTTTTTTGGGGGATAATCTTCATATAAATTTATACGAATCATTATTTTTTGTTATTTAAAATCCATTTTTTAATACAGAAATGGATTCAGCATGTTGGAAAATCCCTAGGGTATTTGGAAATAATTACTTAAATCTACAAATCTAATAAGTACTTGGAAATAATTTATTCAAAATCTAGCTAGAAATTGTTAAATTCATAGATTTGAGTGATTATTGGGGTTTTCAACCTGCTGAATCCATTTCTGCATTCAGAAATGGAAAAAAATGAAAATGAATTTTTTTTTTCAGAAACATTTACCCGAAATCCAAAAAAAAATTATTAAATACGTAAATTTGAATCCGACAAAGAAAACATTTTGTAAAATAGCCAGATAACGCCCATGGAAAGGGGTTACAAACCTACCCGGGATTCGAGGTGACAGGAAGGGGGTTACAAGCCTACCCATCTTCGAAAGGATTCGAGGTGACAGGGGTCGTCAGGTGCCATTGTCATCAAATCCTCCAGGTGTGTAAGCTAACGAATCTAATGCATAAAGGGACGAGCCCCGTGCCGATTGCACTCTGCAGTTGCATGCAAACGATGCTACATCTGTTAACGAAGAAAATTGCTCGGCTAAGACTTCAGGGGGTAAGAAATATTTAGAAGGAACGAATTCCCTGAGATCTAATCCGAATCGCAAGTACTATGGCTGGATGATAACTGGGTGGGAATGATTGGTTATCCCCAAATTTATCACACGCTATCCCGGCGCTGGATAGTATTCAAATTTAGAACTAATCATGAAAATGATGACATTGAACTGGTTTATGGGAATTTGTCATGGTCTCAACGGATTGACTACTAGAAAGTCCCTTTCGGGTGTTATGGGTGTCACGAGGTGGGACACTTATTAACACAATAGCGCAGACCTCCATCACAGGTTCCCCATTTAATAAGACCTGGAACAGGAAAGAAGAATCAGTGGTCACTGAAAATGAAAAGGTGGCGGAGGACAAATCAGTTAAGAAGAGTCCGTCGAAAGCTAGCGGCTCAAATCTAGGCGTTCTCACCCCAGTGGCTCAAGCACCTGCATTTTCTGGTAAGTCCTTTTGTCCTCCCTCAAAGGTTTTGTATATTTCAAATATTGAAAAGGAGGTTTCGGGGAAAGTTTTAAGCAACGCCATGGACCTAATCCATGAATGGGATGTCCGACCTTTAGCACAGAATGTTGAAGATATGGGCCGAACCTATTTTACTTGGTGGAACGTCCATGACAGACCCCATTTTCACCAAAGATAGTCAATGAGTTGTTAAATATAATGTAACCTCAAGAGTCTCCAGCTGTACTATCATTTCTTGATGTCCTTGATTTACTTGAGCCTATTTAGCTCAGCTCTTTTTCTCTTTTTTGTATGTACTCTTTTTCTCATATACTCAATATACTGAATACTATTTCTGCTATTTCTCTGTATTCTCTGCTTCTCATTTTATCATGGTATCAGAGCTTCAGATGTAAACCTCTTCACACAGACTGGAGAGCAGCCCGATCCTAAGTAGCGAAGAGTTTAAACTGTCAACGGGAGCACAAGACGCAAGATTATTCACAGAGCTTGGAGAACAACACACAGTTCGAAATACGCTCTAAAGATCACTACAGAAAGCAAACACGAGGAAGCAGAGTGCAATATGCTCGAAAGAATCGTGAAAGATTCACGAAGCAGAGTTGCAGAGGGAAGAAACAATTAAAGATACATGAGTTGTTTAAAGAATTTGTGAAATTCCTTCCAATTCGTGAAAGATTCAGAAATTTTCTTCTTCAAGAGAAACTCTTTGCAGAAGCAACAAAGGACAAGCAAGCGCAGTCATAAGATCGGTCCTGCAAACAAATTTGAGGTGTTAAATCAAGCTAAAAAAGGACGAGGAAAGCACAGAAAATGAGAACGAGTTTCAACCATTAGATCAAGGCGAAAGAAACAACAACCGTCATATCAAGAAAAAGTCTACATGCTTTAATCGCCAAAGGACCTTCGTATTCTGTACCGCGTGGACAGACAGTTGTTGGATATGGAGAAAGTGCACGAGGTTCTTAGTCTTCTGGAGCGCACAGGAGAAAAGCCGACTCACTAAGTCGCAAATTCCTAAAATCGTTGGGATTGTCCATCAAGGAGGACACATGGAAAGAACTCGACACTTCACTCACTTCCAAAGAAAGAAGGTCAAAGAAAACAATTTCTCGAAATCGTGATTCAATTGTGATCATTCATCAAGGAGGACATGTGGCGAAATCTTGACATTTCGCAAGGTGTAAAGGTCAGAGAACAAGGCGGTGAGAATTCGCGAATAAAAAAAACACGACTCGATCTTAGCCATTGGATTGAGAAAGATTGTGAGTCGTCGATCTGACGTTATCGAGAAATCAAGAATCAGGAGGACAGAGGTGCGCCATCCTCTGACTTCACGAAACACGAAACCCCGACAAGATTGTGTCGTCGATCAAAGAGAGATCTGGACCGTCGATCCAGTGCCATCGCGATTTCGACAATCTGGAAATCAGAGGCCAGAGTTCTGAGAGCTCGCGAAACACAAAATCCTAACGTGATCTGAGCCATCAGATCATGGAAGAATCGAGACCGTCAGATTGGGAGCTCCAAAATTTCAGCATTTCGGGAGTCGGGGAGTTAGGGTTGGCTCACTCGCAAAGTCCCAACATGCGAAATCGCAATGCGCTTAGAGATAAGCCCTCGGTCACAGTCGAGGGTCACATCAGGAGAATTTAGGGGAGGAGCTAGCAAGTGCTATACCCCTGTCAGGATTTCAGAGATCGGGGATTCGGGAAATTGGAGTTAAGTGGGGCTCACATGCAGGAGTCCCGAAATCTCGAAAAGTGAAGCATGGTCATAGCATCGTGGTCTTGTGGGGGAATGATACGAGAGGAGATGAGGGCTCGTTAAGTCCCTTTCAGAGTTCGGGAGTTCGAGAGTTAGGAGTGGCTCAAGTGTCAATACTCTCGAAGTCGTGAAATGAGACACGCTCTTTGTGGGCTAAGCCAGTGGTCATGGGAAATGGTCACGTGGGGAAGGAGCTCACACTCAATGCTTATTCGTGTAGCGCTGAGTTCTCATTTGGATAGATTCCACCATTATAGTTTCTATAGTTGCAAAATAACATAGCTTTGAATCAACAGATCTTGTGCTCGGATAGTCAGATCCAGCCACATTGAAGTCAAAGAAGTGGTCTACACTACATGTTTCAGTCCGAATTCACTGAAAAAACTTTGAAGACCTAGTTTTACGCGTAGGAAATAGGTAAACAAAAAAAATTCTAACAATTTTTTTTCTGTTGTGTTAATTTTTTTTTAAAGATGGCCACGTCTAGCAATTTAGGACCAACTCAAGGACCGATTCTTCTTGGAAAGAATTATGAGTTTTGGTCTCTTTGAATGAGATCCTTCTTGCAAGCACAAGAGTGCTAGGTTCCAGTGGATCTTGGATATGTGGAACCAGATCCAGCAGACCTTGCTTTCATGACCAACCAACAGAGAACTGCTCACACAACCCAAAGGAACAAAGAAAATAAGGCAAAATTCTGGATTCAAAATTCAATGGATGACTCGATTTTCTCAAAAATCAGAGGCGTTGTTACTTCAAAACATGCATGGGACATCCTTAAATCATCCTACCAAGGAAATGACAGGGTCAAAACAGTCAAACTGCAGACCTTGAGGACGCATTTCGAGACTTTAAAAATGATAGAATCTGAAAATGTTGATCAGTTTATGCCCAGAGTCATGGGAATCATAAACCAAATCAGATTGACTGGTGAAGCCATCCCTGATCAACACATTGTTGAGAAAGTCCTCAGAAGTTTACCAAAGAAATTTGAAATGGTCGTTACAACAATCCTTGAATCCAAGGATCTGTCAAATTTTTCAACCGATGAATTAATGGGCTCTCTGTTGACACATGAGACCAAACTGCATCTCACAGATGAGTCAATCGTAAATGCCTTCAAAACTAAATTCTCTTTAAATAGAGGGAGAGACAGAGGAAGATTCATAGGTCACGAAGGAAGAGGGGGCAGTCCAAGTAACCCTCACTCAAGTCTAAGTCACGGACAACAGAACCTGAATCAAAATTTTCGAGGTCACAGGCAACAGAACCAGAATCAGAGTTTCCAGCCTCAAAGAGGCAGAGGAAGAAGATCAAATGACAAATAAAGCATACAATGCTATTACTGCAAAAAGTATGGGCACTATGAATCTTCTCCCTCTCAACATTTCAAAAAATGGCTTCAAACATAACATATATATTACATATATGTTATATGTAACATATAACATATATATATGCTCCCCTCAAGTTCAATCAAGCTTGGATGAAGGAAAATGACTATAGGATACTTATAACAGATGAGTGGGTTGATTTGAAGGAGGAAACCAGAGCTTCTTTTATGCAAAAATGGTTGAAAATATTGAAAGGGTAAAACATGTCTCTACAAATTGGTCCCTAGCCTTTAACCTTGAAAAAAATGCTTTGTTGAGGGATGTAGAGAGAAAGATAAAATCCTTGCTAGTTGATAAACCTACAAACACTCTCTCTAAGGAGGAGGAAGAAGAGATAGGTCATTTGGTAGCTAAAAGATAAGATATTTTATCTTTAGAAGAATCCAAATGGAGGTTAAAGAGATAAGCAATATGGTTACACGATGGTGATAAAAACACTAAATTTTTCCACAACTATGCAAATCATCAAAGACATCTAAACTCAACAGAGGAAACTGAAAATTGGGAGGGTCAGAAGGTCTCTTCCTTTTAAGAGATTTCCAAGGTAGGAGCGGACTTCTTTTCAGGCCTTTTTGTGAATCCTCGAGGCTACCCTATCTTAGAAACATTAAAGGTTGTTGAACTCTTTCCTAGATCTATAAATGAGGAGATGAACGGACTACAGGATAAGATTGAAATGAAGTGGAAATTTTGGCTACACTTGAGGATTTTAAGAAAGGAAAAAGTCTTGGTCCGGTTGGACTATCAGTGGAATTTTTCTATGATTTTATGATTTAATCAAAGAGGATCCGCTAAAGGTAACAATCATTAGGGAGAGTCCTAGGGTCTTTAAACAAGGCCTTTTTAGCTCTAATTCCAAAAAAAAGAGAAACAATGACTTTTGAGGATTTTAGACTAATCTCATGTTGCAATCTGATATACAAGTTAATATCCAAGGTAAAATCCAATTAGATAAAACTCTAAAACTCATCCTAAGTGAGTTGATATCTTAGGAACAATTTGGTTTCCTTGAAAAGAGGTAAATTCATGATATTGTATCCCTGGAACGTGAGACCCTTCATTCTCTCAAGTAATAAAAAAACTAGCTTTAGTCCTAAAAATCAATTTGTCAAAGGCATACGACAAGGTTAGATGGGTTTTCCTCAGACTATCTCTCATTCAAATGTGCCTGAATTTAAAATCAGTAAAATAGATCATGTGATGTGTGGAATCAAACTATTTAGTTGTTTTAATCAATGAATATCCTTCCTCTTTCTTCAGGGAATCAAAGGGACTTCGATAGGTATATCCTCCATCTCCTCTTTTATTTTTAATCATGGCTAAGAGATTGAGTAGACTTATTTCTAAGGACAAACAAATAGGTCTACTAAAAAGAATAAAATTGTCCCCTGAAGTTTTTCTAACACATATTTTTGTTTGTTGATGATATCGTGATCTTTGGTGTAGGTAATTTAAAGGAAATCCAACAGATGGAGTCTATTTTCGATCTTTTTTCACTTCCATGGGCTTGCAAAAAAATATGTCAAAATCCTCAATGTTGTTTTGTGCTATAAAATAATACCTTTTGCACTAGATGGATGAATTTTTACCTTTCAATCACAAAAGAATAAAAGCAGGGATCAAATACTTTGTTTTCAAGTTAAAACCGTTTGGATAGAAGTTAATGACTAGATATGTCTCCCTAAGAAAATATAGGCAAGATTATCTTCTTGGCCTTTCCGTCTTTTGTCAACATGTGGGTGACTATTTCTCTTGAATTTGATTCTAAGAAATATCCTAGTTTTTTTGGAATCCATTGCAAGTATCCCAAAATATATCTACACTCACATAAGGAAAGCATGCTTCCATTTCTTGTGGTCAAGAAAAAAATACGAGGTTGGAATTCCTTTAGTTAAATGGACACATATTGCAATGCCAAAGTAGTTGAGAGTATGGGGAGTAAAAAACATCTTTTGATTCACAAAATTACTCGAAGCTAAAATCCTTTGGAGGTTTTCCCATAATTCAATATTGTGGGGCCAGGTTATGGATTCCAAATGTTTTCTATGAAGGACGATGGTGGAATGGATTAGAGAGCCAGTTAAATTAGTGGCAAATGGTTCAATGGTATGGAAATTCCTCGTTGAGGTAGTTCTGATCATAGGATATTGGTTAGCATGGAATATAGGAAATGGAAAGAGTGTCTAGGTAGGAGAGGACCCTTGGGAAGAAGCTACAAATGATTTCAAGCTATCAAATAGTTTAATTACATAACTACACAGTGTTGGCATTTTCTCTCTTTGGGATGCTAAAATGAAAGGAGTGTATGAGGTGGGAAGATCAATGTGGAAAACTCCAAAAATATTGGGGCTAGAAGGGGAACAATCCTTTCAGTGGTCCATGTACATAGACATACTAAAATCCATTTTTATCATCTTAAGGGAAGAGGATACAGATTCTCTTTGTTGGTCAAGAGATTCCCTAAATGGACAATATAGTGTTAAGCTACGATACCTATCCATAGAAGAAAAATCCTTTGGGGTACCAAATATATGGTGGTGGGAGGATATATGGAATCTATATGCACTTATAAAAGTTAATTTGGGTTTTTGGTTGGCTCTCCACTAGAAGTTTCTTACATGGGATTTTGGAGAAAAATGATGTTGGAATGAGCCAACATGGTGTGTGTTGTGCAAATCATAGGATGAAACTATAACCCGCATTTCTTTTTCTCTATAGATATGCAAGGAAGTTTTTGAAAGTGGTCGTTTATATTCTAAAATGAAAGGAGTAGGATCCAAATGATAACCTGGAAGAATGGTATTTTAATTGGAAAAAATTGTAGCTGGCATATTTTTTCAGTTTAGATCTTGTTAATTTTAGTTACTTCATATGAGCAAGGAATTTAGCTATATCTCAAGACAAGTTCATTCTAGAGGAGGGGATGGAAAGACTAATTGGAAATCTATCCTTAGAATTCAAAATTAAGCAGAAAAAAGAAAAACATCACAACCCAGTGATGTCAGAGATGAATGGGTGCCTTGGGGTTTTTTTGATGGGGCAAGCCAGGGTCACCCACCACTCTGTGGAGTTGGGGTGGTCATCTAGATTTACATAGAACATTTCTTCAAGATACAATAAGCACTAGGTAAAGGATATAACATGAAGAAAAAACTCACAACATTATGGACATTATTGTTTTATGAAAAATTGTTGAATCTAAGGAAAGTTCAAGCGTTCAGAGGCTCAAAAATTGTGATTGACTAGGAAAACAATAAGATTCATCTTCAAGTGGTAAAACTGTAGTGGCTACTAAACAATATTAAATCCACCTTGAGTGAGTTCGAATGGTCTTCCTTTGCACACATCTACACAAAACTCAACTCTTAAGTATATGATCTATCAAAAGAGGCTCTACTGTTGGATGTTGGTTCTTTCATAGCTCAATGTTTTTTTAATGGTTGTATGTGTGATGAAAAAAAAAATTATTGTAGTTTTTTTATATTGATGTGTATGAGGGAGGTATCCTCCATATTGTTGGAACAAATACATTTTTTTTCTTTTGGATATGTACATACTAGATATAGTGTCATGAAGAATATGTAAAAAAAATATCTTGAGGAGAAGAAGGTTTTTTTTCTTCCTGAAAAAAATCATTTGATGTACTTTATGTTTTGTTTTTAATGTACATTATCTTCCATCATTGGTGGGATATGAAAATCTTTGATGTAGGAGAATTCCCTGGGATATGGAAATCCTTCATAGTCAAAAGCATTTACTTTCAATTATGTGTTTCAATTCTAGTTTTTCATATTTTTAGCAGTGACAAAGGTCTAGAATTTTCGTCGGAACACATGTATATATTGTAATTATATGTTTAATTTTGGATATGGTTTATAGGCTATCATATTATACCTTCACACCAAATTTTAGAAGAAGATATGAAGTCTAAACTGTTGAAATTTTGGTATGCTCATTTAACCATAGACAATGTCACATCATTGTCACCCAACCATAGACATTCACCAATTCCACCCCCGAGCACATTAACCTTTGATAGAATTATTCTGGAAAACCATACTAGAACCAATAGATAAAGCCTAGACACTAATTGCAACAACAACTCAAGACAAGTAGAGTGCTCCTTCTACAAGGGGAGCACACAAGAGAGAGAGTCTCCATATCCACAAAACAAGTGCCATACACAACAGAAACAACTGTAGCTGCACTACTCTCTCAACCTTACACCACACTTAGCAATAATATCACCAAGAGATTCACCAAGAACCAGAAAGATAATCACCAAGATAATCACCAAGAATATCACTATGAATATCATTTGTTAGCACTAGAGAGAGACCAAGACTAAGATATGAACATGCCCACTTAGTCCTCCTTCCAGTTCCAGTTGCAGCTGCAAGTGCATCTCTCCACAAGACTTGCGCTCTGACTGCGTATCCAAATAAGCTCAAATGTCCTCTATTTATATTAATATCTCCATTGAATTTTCTAGTTTGGCCGACTTGACATTCTGGTAATTATATTCAGATATTATTTATTTTGTTGGCCGACTTGTCTTCTATATTTTTCACGCATATTTTTAATGGTTCTCTTACATCCAGAATATTCTAATATAAGTACGAAGGTTATATTTGGAGTTTAATACCTCCCACAGCTACTAAAACATCAACACTCCCTCTTATCTAGGGAGGTATTAACTAATATGTTTTTCATATAGTGGTCTTAAAGACATCCATCCATCTCACATGGCATGGGAAAAACTCACATGGTCTTGCATACCAGTCTATAGGTAGCATCACCATAGCCACACAGGCTATCATATGATCAAATAGATAATGTAACAAGTATCACCATCATAGTTGCACATTAGCCATCTAGTTGGAAAACACCTCCAACACTACTGGTTGGCCCTCCAACGAGTAACCTTCAATGCTACTGATAGGTACTCTAACTAGGAATCAATTTTGATACTACAGGTCAAAATCTAGTTCATACAGAACTAGTAACTCATCATCTCACACTGAATCTGAATCAAAATTTTAACACTCCCTCTTAACAAGGTATTCCTCTTGGAACGATCATCATCAGTGCTTATGTGCTTCTGCACACCTCGACCAGTGTCATGTTGAATTTCATGAATCAATACATTATAAGAATTTATGCACTTTCACTGGTGTAGCATACCAACCTTTATTGGAGTAGCATACCAACCTGCACTAGGGTAACATAGCATTCTTCATTGGAGTAGCATACCAATATGCGTTGGGATAACATATCATCCTACACTGGAGTATCATACCAACCCATGATAGGGTAACATACCAGCCTGTGTTGGAGTACCAACCTGCACAGGGGTAGCATACCAGCCTGCATTGGAGTACCAACCTAAACATGGGTAGCATACCAACCTGTGTTGGAGTACCCACATGCACTAGGGTAGCATATCATCTTGTGTTAGAGTACCAACCTATCCTAGGGTAGCATACCAGTTTTCATTGGAGTACCAAAATACATTGGGGTAGCATACCAACCTACGTTGGAGTACCAACCTACATTGGGGAAACATACCCTCCTACATTGGAGTACCAACTTGCGTTAGGGTAGCATACCAGCCAATGTTGAAGTAGCAACCTGCATTGGAGTAGAATACCATCATATGTTCAAGTACCAACCTACGTCAAGGTAGAATACCAGCCTATGTTGGAGTACCAACCGACATTAGGTTAGAATACCAACCTGCATTGGAGTAGCACCCACTATTGGGGATATCATAACTTCCCTCTACCGGGGATCACTTCCCACTAGATGGGAACACATCTCACTACTAGAGAAAACAATAACTTCTCTATAGTTGAGAAGTATTTCTAGACCACTCCAATTTTGTCTCTCAAATACTCAAACTTAACTCTAGACAGAGGCTTGTTCAATACATCTGCTACATGTTCATTCGTATCAATACACTGAAGAAAGTGTCTCATCATAGTATTCTCCCTCTTGCTAGGAGAATCCTCTGGACACAAATCATTCTTTGTACATCTCTAGGATATTTATTTTCAACATGTTTGATCTTGTAGATCAACTTTGAAGTCACCACTAACTTCCCTTGGGTCTCAAAAGAAAGGAAAAGATATATATCTCAGTCCTTTTGATTGGCTTCCTCCTCGGTCACTTTAGCAAAGTATATTGAAGAAAAATAATCTTCCCATAAGATATCATATATCCTCAAAGCCTTTGAAGCTTCGATCTAGCCTCCTCAACTCATGGAACATTTCTATCAGTCTTAGAAGACGTCTCTCTCTTCCATTTGAATATGAGGAGAAATATTTTATGAATGAAATTATCAAAGCCACTTACTCTCTCTGAGATCGGGCTCATTTTGAGTCTCCATGATTGCTCTGAAGATTGAATCCCTTTAAGTCTATGTAATCTTCATATGATTTCCATTGAAGTCTCCTATGAATGGTCTTGGGGAGGATGCTCCTCCCTACTAGATCGTGAGGGTTGAATCCCTCATAATTCTAATTCATTTTAAATTAGTACTTGGTGGGGCCTCCTACATCACCACTGGTGAAGTCGTATACTCCTCATGAAATGGCTCATTAATTCTATATATCTATATATTTGCATCCTGCAAAGTGTCACAAGACCATGTTGTCTTGTTCTTGGCCACTGCAACGATTCTGAGTAGACCCTTCTAGCTCTACTAACTCTCCCTATTATGAAGAGTGATCAACTACACTAGAGGGATTTGTTCAGTCATTTTGGGATCCTTCTGATCCCTACAATCAATCTTCATATGAGATACTCATTATCCCAGAAGAAAATACCCTTCTTCGTCTTCTTCTTTTTCAGTACATGGATGTATACGGTCATGAATACAACTTCTTATCTAGATAGTATGTTCCATGTCTCAAACTAGAAACCATCTAATATGTTTTCTCCTACAACTGTCACTATATGTTCCCTCAGATTTGTCAACTATGACCTTCCTAGAACAAGAACAATAAAAAAAAGGAAAACAACAAACACAAATAATTCTCTTATAATATTAAAAATAGAAATGAGAAAAATAATCACAATAACTCATTCTCATATCTATTTCTTGTGACCTGCCTGAAAGAAGAGACAAAATAAAAATACAATAATAAGGAATTGAACAACACTCTTCTAGTGTTGTGATCAATAATTCCTCCATGGTAACCTTCCCAAAACAAGAAAGAAAGAACAAAAAGTATAATGGCATTTTCATAATAACATATCTATGTCAACAAGAATAAAAGACAATCTCATGGTAATCATCATATTATTACCAAGGTGACCTACCTGGAAGAAAAACTTGAAGTATCTCCTAGGGGAGGTGTTCGTTCATCTTGCAAACAAGTACTAGAGTTTATGTGTTGCCAAGTTTTCATTGTATCCATCATTAATTTAACCTTTCAAGGATTGTTCTAACAACTAGTATGGAAACTTTTTAATTTAATCAATAATACTTGGAACCTAAAGTCTTATCTTCAAGAACGAGTTTTTTGATTTTTTTTTGATTCCCCTTCACTCAAGATGACAGGTATTCTCTTCAACTTATCCCCTATACTTAAGACAATATTCTTTCTTGACAGAAATCTGAGTTAGAGAATATAATGCAAATAAACTCTAAAATATCAACCTTAATCAATCTAATACTTTGACTAAAGTTTGTTTCTAACTTTAACTTTGAACAAAGATTAGTATGATAATCATAACTTCAATAGATCAAATACAACTAGATGTCCATAAGATCACAATAGTTCCATAACAACTAAAGGCATATGAAAACAATCAAACCTAGAGTGTGTTGTTCCTTTGAATGTCTTAGATCTGATATCCTTTTGGATCTACGATTGTTTCTTAGACTAGAGATCCCTTCTCCTACAATCAAACTCAAAACAATGATATATTTTTAAATATATATAATAACATACCTCCGAAAACATCTACAAGTAGTGGAACCATCCAGAAGTAGATTCAAGCAATGACAAACCTTAAAACTTCAAAGGTTCTCCAACTTGTAATCTAAAGGTATTTGAAGATGCGCTAAAGTAAGACGCACTAGGAAAACCAAAAAATTATTCCCAACACTTTAGAAAAACTTTCACTGCAAGTGGTACTACAAATGACAATGCAATTGGTGTTGCAAATGGCACTGTAACTAGTTTTGCAATTGGCACTGTAACTGGTGTTGCAAGTGGAACTCCAACTAGTGTTTCAATTAACAAAAAACAACTCACATGAAGTAAATGGCACTACAACTGCAACTGACACTACAGACCTAGGGATTTATGAGGAAACCCTAATTTCTCAACTTAAAAAATTTGTAGATCTGATACGGGGAAGAGATATGCCCTACATAGGTGACCTTCTTAGTAAGTGCTCAATCATCTTGACAATGGGGAAAGATGAGGATGTTCCTTCCAATGATTAGACTGTTACAAAGGAAACCAACTCTAATTCCATGTTGAAATTTTAGTATGCTTGTTTAACCATAGACAATTTCACATCATTGTCACCCAACCATAGGAATTCACACATGCCACCCCAAGCACATTAACCTTTGAAAGAATTATTCCAGAAATCCATACTAGAACCAACAGATAAACCCTAGCTACTAACTGCAACAGCAACTCCAGAAAAGTACAATGATTCTTCTCTAAGGGTAGCACACAAGAGAGATATTCTCCATAACCACATAGCATCTTCCATACAAAACTACAACAATTGCGACTGTACTACTCTCTAAAAATTTCACCATACTTAGAAATAATATCACCAAGAGTTTCACCAAGAATCACAAAGAATCACCAAGAGAATAACCAACAATGTCACCAAGAATATGACTTTATAGCGCTAGAGAGAGGACAAGACTAAGAGATGACCACACACCCTTATTCCTCCTTTCAACTGCAATTGCAGTTGCAACTGCATCTCTTCAAAAGAATTGCACTCTGACTGGGTATCAAAATGAGCTAAAACGTCCTTTATTTATATTAATATGTTCAATGAATTTTCTATCTCGGTCGACCTGACTTTTTTGTAATTATATTCTAATATTATTTATTCTTCTACGTCGAATTCTCTTCTAGGGTTTTCACACATTTTTTTAATGCTTCTCTTACTTTCAAAATATTCTAATCTAAGTACAAAGGTTACACTTGGAGGTTAATACCTCCCATAGATACTAAAACATCAACACTCCCTCTTATCTAGGGAGGTATTAATTAAGATGTTTTTCATGTAGTGGTCTCAAACACATCCATCCATCTCACATGGCATGGGAAAAACTCACATGGTATTTCATACCAGTCTATAGGTAGCATCACCATAGCCATAGAGGCTATCATATAATCAAACAGATAATGTAACAAGTATCACCATCATAGTCGCACATTAGCCATCTAGCTGGAAAACACCTCCAACACTATTGGTTGGCCATCCAATGAGTAACCTTCGATGCTACTGATAGGCACTCTAACTAGTAATCTCTTTTGACACTACCGGTCGAAATCTGGTTCATACAGAACTAGTAACTCGTCATCTCACACTGAATCTGACTCAAAATTTTAACACTCCCTCTTAATAAGGTATTCCTCTTGGAACGATCATCATCACTTCTTTTGTGCTTCTACACACCTCAACCATTCTCTTGTTAAATTTCGTGAATCCATACATTCTAAGAATTTATGCACTTTCACTGTAGTAGCGTACCAACCTTTATTGGAGTACCATACCAACCTGCACTAGGGTAACATACCACCCTTCGTTCGAGTAGCATACCAATCTGTGATGGGGTAACATATCATCCTACGTTGGAGTAGCATACCGACCTATGATAGGGTAACATACCAGCCTACGTTGGAGTACCAACCTGCACTAGGGTAGCATACCAACCTGCATTGGAGTACCAACATGCGCTAGGGTAGAATATCATCTTGTGCAGTACAAACCTCCGCTAGGGTAGCATACTTGTTTTCATTGGAGTACCAATCGACATCGAGTAAGCATGCCAACCTACGTTGGGGTAACATATCATCCTATGTTGGAGTACCAACTTGCGTTGGGGTAGCATACCAGCCAGTGTTGAGGTACCAATGTGTGCAGGGGAAGCATACCATCGTACGTTGGAGTACCAACCTGCGTCGGGGTAGCATACCAGCCTATGTTGGAGTATCAACCTGTGTTGGGCTATCATACCAACCTGTGTTGGAGTAGCACCCACTATTGGGGACCTCATAACTTCCCTCTACTGGGGACCAGTTCCCACTAGATGGGAACACATCTAACTACTGGAGAAAACAATAAATTCTCTCTAGTTGAGAAGTATTTCTAGACCACTCCAAGCTCGTCTCTGAAATACTCAAACTTAACTCTAGATAGGGTCTTCTTCAATACATCTACTACATGTTAGTACGTATCAATATACTGGAGAAAGTGTCTCATCATAGTATTCTCCCTCTTGCTGGGAGAATCCTCTAGACACAAATCAAGCTTTGTACATCTCTAGGATATTTATTTGCAACATGGTTTATCTTGTATATCAACTTGGAAGTCAACACTGACTTCCCTTCAGGTCTCCAAACAAAGGAAAAAATATATATCTCAGTCCTTCTGATTGGCTTCCTCCTCGATCACTTTAGCAAAGTCTACTGAAATAAGATAATATTCCCATAAGATATCATATCTCCTCAAAGCCTCTGAAGCTTTGATCTAGCCTCCTCAACTCATGGAACATTTCTGTCAGTCTTAGAACATGTCTCTTTCTTCCATTTGAATATGTGGAGGAATATTTTCTTAATGAAATTCTCTAAGCCACTTACTCTCTCTAAGATCAAGCTCATTTTGAGTCTGCATTCTCCCTATGAATATTGACTCCCTTTGAGTCTATATAATCTTCATATGATTTCCTTTAAAGTCTCCTATGAATGGTTCTAGGGAGGATACTCCTCCCTACTAGACCTTGAGGTTGACTGCCTCAGAACTCTAACTCCTTCTCAGTTGGTACCCTGTGGGGCCTCCTACCTCACCATTGGTGAATTCATATACTCCTCATGATATGTCTCATTAATTCTATATATCTATATATTTGTATCTTGCAAAGTGTCACAGGACCATGTTGTCTTGTTCTTGGTTACTGCAACGATTCTGAGTAGACCCTTCTAGCTTGACTAACTCTTCCTGTTATGAAGAGTGGTCAACTACACTAGAGGGATTTTTTCAGTCATTTTGGGAGACTTATGATCCTTACAATCAATGTTCATATGAGATAATCATTATCCCACAAGAAAATACCCTTCTTCATCTTCTTCTTCTTCGTTACATGGTTGTATATGGTCATGTATACAACTTCTTATTCAAATAGTATGTTTTATGTCTCAAACTAGAAACCATATAATATGTTTTATCTTGCAGCCGTCACTGTATATTCCCTCAGATTTATCACCTATGACCTGCCCAAAACAAGGACAATTTTTTTTTTGAAAACAACAGAGACGAATAATTCTCTTATAATAATATAAATAGGAACGAGAACAATAATCACATTAGCTCCTTCTCGTATCTATTTCTTGTGACCTACCTGGAAGAAGAGACAAAATTAAAATACAATAATAAGGAATTGAACAACACTCTTCTAGTGTTGTGATCAATAATTCCTCCATGGTAACCTTACCAAAACAAGAAAACAATAGCAAAAAGTATAATAACATTTTCATAATAACATATCTATGTCAACAAGAATAAAAGACAATCTCATGGTAATCATCATATTATTACCAAGGTGACCTACCTGGAAGCAAAATTAGATGTATCTCCTATGGGAGATGTTAGTTCATCTTGTAAACAAGTACCAGAATTTATATGTTGCCAAGTATTCATTGTATCTAGCAGTAATATAACCTTTCAAGGATTGTTGTGACAACTAGTAATGTAGCAATTATCAAACTTGATATGTGAAAATTGGAAACTTTTAATTTAATAAATCATACCTGGAACCTAGAGTCTTATCTTCAAGAACGAGTGTTGTTGATTTTTTTTTGAGTCCCCTTCACTTACGATGATAGGTATTATATTCAACTTATCCCCTATACTTAAGAAAATATTCTTTCTTGACAGAAATCTGAGTTAGAGAATATAATTAAAATGAACTCTAAAATCTCAACCTATCAATCTAATAATTTGACTAAAGTTAGTTTCTAACTTTAACTTTGAACAAAGATTAGTATGATAATCATAAATTCAATAGATCAAATACAACTAGATGTTCATAAGATCACAATAGTTCCATAACAACTAAAGGTATATGAAAACATCAAACCTAGAGTGTGTCGTTCCTCTGAATGTGTTGGATCTGATATCCTTCCAGATATACGATTGTTTCTTAGACCAGATATCCCTTCTCCTACAATCAAACTGAAAACAATGATATAGTTTTAAACATATATAAGAACATACCTCCGAAAACATCTACAAGTAGTGGCACCTTCTATAAGTAGCATCAAGCAATGACGAACCTTAAAACTTCAAAGGTGGTCCAACTTGTAATGTAATGATATTTGAAGATGCGCTAGAGTAAGATGCACTAGGAAAACCAAAAATTTGGTCCCAACACTTCACAAAAACTTTCACTGTGACCGGTACTGCAAATGGAATTGCAACTGGTGTTTCAACTTGCATTGCAACTGGTGTTGCAACTGACAATGTAACTGGTGTTGCAATTGGAACTACAACTGGTACTACATACCTACGGTTTTATGAGTAAACCCTAATTTCTCAACTTAAAAAATTTGTATATCTGATCTGAGGAAGAGATACAACCTACTTAAGTGACCTTCTTAGTAAGTGCTCAATGAGCTTGACAATGGGGAAAACTGAGGATGTTCCTTCCAACGATTAGACTGTTACAAAGTAAACCAACTCTGATTCCATGTTGAAATTTTGGTATGCTTTTTTAACCATAGAGAATGTCACATCATTGTCACCCAACCATAGGAATTCACACATGCCACCCCCGAGAACATTAACTGTTGAAATAATTATTCCAGAAAGCCATACTAGAACCAATAGATAAACCCTAGTTACTAACTGCAACAACAACTCAAGAAAATTACAATGCTTTTTTTCCAAGGGTAGCACACAAGAGAGAGAGTCTCCATATCCACATAATGTGTTCCATACACAACTGCAACAATTACAACTCCACTACTCTCTCAAACTTTCAGCATACTTAGAAATATTATCACCAAGAGTTTCACCAAGAATCATAAAGAATCAACAAGAGAATCACCAAGAATATCACTTGATAGCGCTAGAGAGACAACAAGACTAAGAGATTACCACACACCCTTATTCATCCTTGCAACTGCAACTGCATCTCTTCGAAAGAATTGCACTATGTCTGGGTATCAAAATGACCTAAAATGTCCTCTATTTATATTAATATGTAAAATGACTTTTCTGGTTGGGCTGACCTAACTTTTTGGTAATTATATTCTAATATTATTTATTCTGCTAGGTCGACTTATCCTCTAGGGTTTTCACACATCTGTTTAATGGTTCTCTTACTTCCATAATATTATAATCTAAGTACAAAGGTTACACTTGGAGGTTAATACATCCTGAAGCTACTAAAACATCAACACTCCCTCTTATCTAGGGAGTTATTAAGTAAGATGCTTTTCCTGTAGTGATCTCAAACAAATCCATCCATATCAAATGGCATGGGAAAAACTCACATGGTCTTGCATGCTAGTCTATAGGTAGCTTCACCATAGCCAAAGAGGCTATCATATGATCAAACATATAATGTAACAAGTATCACCATCATATCCTCACATTAGCCATCTAGCTGGAAAACACATCTAACACTACTGGTTGGCCCTCCAAAGAGTAACCTTCGATGCTACTGATAGGCACTCTAACTAGGAATCAATTTTGACATTAGAGGTCAAAATCTAGTTCATACAGAACTAGTAACTCATCATCTCAAACAAAATCTGACTCAAAATTTTAACACTCCCTCTTAAAAAGGTATTCCTCTTGGAATGATCATCATCATTGCTTATGTTCTTCTGCACACCTCGACCACTGTCTTGTTGAATTTCAAAAATCCATACATTATAATAATTTATTCACTTTCACTAGAGTAGCATACCAACCTTTATTGGAGTAGCATACCAACTGTCACAACGGTAACATACCATCCTTCATTGGAGTAGCGTACTAATCTGGGTTGGGGTAACATATCATCCTCCATTTGAGTAGCATACCAACCCATGATAGGGTAACACGCCATCCTGCGTTGGAGTACCAACCTGCACTGGGGTAGCATACCATCCTATGTTGGAGTACCAACATGTTTTAGGGTAGCATATGATCCTGTTTTAGAGTACCAACCTCTGCTATGGTAGCATACCAGTCTCCATTGGAGTACCAACCTACATTGGTGTAGAATACCAACCTATGTCAGAGTACCAACCTACGCTGGGGTAACATACCATCCTGCGTTGGAGTACCAACTTGATCCAAAATCAGATTTAGAGGCCTAATAGGGCTTGAAAAATGCTCAAAAAATGAAATTGCTTGGAATGCAACGAAACCTATTCCATTGTGTCCGTCTCATCTTCCTGATTCCGACGGTATATTTACTTTGTCAAATGGGCTCCGTATGGAGAAGATATCACGTTCTATCCAAAAAGCCAAACAGGTAAAAAAAGGGGATGACTCTACAGTCCGTACAGTCCACGTGTCATGCTGACAGTGCAGAACATACGGTCCATATAGGTGATGTGGAAGCTCCAAAAAATGACACATGGTAATCCCAGAAGGCGACACGTGGCAGCACCAGGAGGAAACACATGTCAAGCAGATTTGGACATACGGGCATACAACTGGACCTATCCAGAGGTGACACATGTCACCACTGTAAGGGTGACATGTGGCACGGATGATGTCAGTAGCTGACATGGCAGGATGATAGGGCAGTATGGAAGCTAACGTGACAGGTTGACGTGGTAGTACGGCTCTGACAGGTGGTCCAATTAGCGATTGACGCATGTCAGTTTGTGGTTGGTGGTTAAGGTGCCACGTGGCCCAGTCCTGGGCTGCCACGTGGCACCCCGTGATTGGTTGTTGGTTTATGTGTAAAAGTTTTGGGTTTACCATGGGTCGAACCGACGACCTCCCTCCGAGGCTATGGATTGGCGGGACTAGGCTAACCACCCGGGCGCCCATTGGTTCTTATACCATATATGAGAAACATTATATTTATGTTTTGAAAATGCATTATTCCGTGGGGAAAAGGGCCAGGGCTTAGCCCCAGCCCTCGACACAATATAAAACCACATGACCATGCTATGCAACCGACAGGAAAGTGTTAACACATGGTTCTATCAACTTTCCACAAGATCGGGCTCTACCACCAAAAAGGAGCGCGTGGTTACAACAGTTAGATCAATGGTCGTATGGTTGCACCAACGGAACCAAGTGTCAACGCAGGACAGGGGCCAACGCTTAGCCCTTTGGGCTAGCGCTTGGCCATATTGAGTCATATGACCCTGCCAAGGGGGCGTGCGTCATATGAAGGGGGCTTAATGCCCATGTTATAGTTATAAAGTGGGTTTTTTTTTATTGTTAATTAACCTATTTTTAATTGATTTTCTCTATTTTTGGAGAACATTGGGCATTTATGGAGCCTAAATTTTGGGAGGAAGTTGGAGATGAGCAACTAACTTCCAAGATATATAACCCAGGCCTGTTTGAGGCCATAATAAGGCATTCATAGCAGATTTATGCTAAGAGAAGCCAAGCCAAAGCCATTTTGATGCAGAGAAGCTTTTGAGGAGGAGACGTTGTCGGACCATTTTTTGGAGCTCCGAATGTCCGTTTTGCGTGCCATTTTCTCTGCAGGGTTCTAGAGATCTAGAAGAACATGACTAGATCAGTATTGTAGCCATTTGGCATTGCAGTGATGTACTTTTGAGCTTTTTAACTGAAATAAAGAAGTCTCCCCCGTAGAGACAAAGGCCCGGAGACGTAGGCAAAGTTGTGCCGAACTCCGTTATCAATCTGCGTGTTATGGTTTGCTGTCTTTTATTTCATTTCAGATCTGAAAATGTGTATATGGCTGTCATAATTCCTCTTCTTGCCTCATTCTTTCACTATGTTTCTCAAATGGTTAATTAACGCATGCAAAATTAAAACTAAACCATAAGTCATTAAAAGATCGTACGGATCACAACTTGTGTTGGGGTAGCATACTAGCCAGTGTTGAAGTACCAACCTGCGTTGGAGTATCATACCATCCTACGTTGGAGTACCAACCTGCGTCGGGGTAGCATACCAGCCTGTGTTGGAGTACCAACCTGCATTGGGGTAGCATACCAACCTGAGTTGGAGTATCACCCACTACTGGGGATCTCATAATTTTCCTCTACTGGGGATCACTTCCCACTAGATGGGAACACATCTCACTACTAGAGAAAATAACAACTTCACTCTAGTCGAGAAGTACCACCCCAATCTTGTCTCTAAAATACTCAAAATTAACTCTAGACAAGGGCTTGTTCAATACATCTCCTACATGTTCGTCTGTATCAATATACTGGAGAAAGTGTCTCGTCATAGTATTCTCCCTCTTTCTAGGAGAATCCTCTGGACACAAATCAGGCTTTCTACATCTCTAGAATATTTATTTGCAACATGCTTGATCTTGTAGATCAACTTGGAAGTCACCACTGACTTCCCTTCAGGTCTCCAAACAAAGGAAAAGATATATATCTCAGTCCTTCTGATTGGCTTCCTCCTCGGTCACTTTAGCAAAGTTTACTAAAGAAATATAATCTTCCCATAAGATCTCATATCTCCTCTAAGCCTCTGAATCTTTGATCTAGCCTCCTCAACTCATGGAACATTTTTGTCAGTCTTAGAAGACGTCTCTCTCTTCCATTTGAATATGAGGAGGAATATTTTCTCAATTGGAATTCTTTAAGCCACTTAGTCTCTCTGAGATCCGGATCATTTTGATTCTCCATGCTCACATTGAATATTGAATCCCTCTGATTCTGTATAATCTTTAGATGATTTCCTTTGAAGTCTCCTATGAATGGTCCTAGGGAGGATTCTCCTCCGTACTAGATCCTGAGGGTTGACTCCCTCAAAACTCTAACTCCTTCTGAGCTGGTACTTGGTGGGGCCTCTTACCTCACCACTAGTGAAGTCATATACTCCTCATGACATGTCTCATTAATGTTATATATCTATATATTTTCATCCTACAAAGTGTCACTAGACCATGTTGTCTTGTTCTTGGTTACTGCAACGATTCTAAGTAGACCCTTCTATCTCTACTAACTCTTTATGTTATGAAGAGTGATCAACTACACGAGAGGGATTTGTTCGGTCATTTTGGGAGCCTTATGATCCTTACCGTCAATCTTCATATGAGATACTCATTATCCCACAAGAAAATACCCTTCTTCGTCTTCTTCTTCTTCGATACATGGATGTATACGGTCAGGTATACAACTTCTTATCCGGATAGTATGTTCCATGTCTCAAACTAGAAACCATCTAATATGCTTTCTCTTACAATCGTCACTATATATTCCCTCAGATTTATCACCTATGACCTTCCCAAAACAAGGACATCAAAAAAAGGGAAAACAACAAACACCAATAATTCTCTTATAATAATAGAAATAGGAACGAGAACAATAATCACATTAGCTCCTTCTCATATCTATTGCTTGTGACCTTCCTGGAAGAAGAGACAAAATAAAAATACAATAATAAGGAATTGAACAACACTCTTCTAGTGTTTTGATCAATAATTCCTCCATGGTAGCCTTCCCAAAACAAGAAAAAAAGAACAAAATGTCTAATATCATTTTCGTAATAACATATCTAGGTCAACAAGAATAAAAAACAATCTCATGGTAATCATCATATTATTACCAAGGTGACCTACCTATAAGAAAAACTAGAAGAATCTCCTAAGGGAGATGTTAGTTCATCTTGAAAACAAGTACTAGAATTTATATGTTTCCAAGTATTCATTGTATCTAGCAGTAATATAACCTTTAAAGGATTGTGTCACAACTAGTAATGTAGCAATTATCAAACTTGATATGTGCAAATTGGAAACTTTTTAATTTAATCAATCATACCAGGAACCTAGAGTCTTATCTTCAAGAACAAGAGTTGTTGATTTTGTTTTGAGTCCCCTTCACTCAGGATGACAGGTATTCTCTTCAAATTATCCCCTATACTTAAGAAAAAATTATTTCTTGACAGAAATCTGAGTTAGAGAATATAATTAAAATGAATTCTAAATCTCAACCTTAATCAAGCTAATACTTTGACTAAAGTTAGTTTCTAACTTTAACTTTGAGAAGATATTAGTATGATAATCATAACTTCAATAGATCAAATACAACTAGATGTTCATAAGATCACAATAGTTCCATAACAACTAAAGGCATATGAAAACATTCAAACCTAGAGTGTGTTGTTCCTCTAAATGTGTTGGATCTGATATCCTTATGGATCTACGATTGTTTCTTAGACTAGATATCCCTTCTCCTACAATCAAACTCAAAACAATGATATAGTTTTAAGCATATATAAGACATACCTCCAACAACATCTACAAGTAGTTGCACCATCCAGAAGTAGCGTCAAGCAATGACGAACATTAAAACTTCAAAGGTGCTCCAACTTGTAATGTAAAGGTATTTTAAGATGTGCTAGAGTAAGACGCACTAGGAAAACCAAAAGTTTAGTCCCAACACTTCACATAAACTTTCACTACAATTGGTATTGAAAATGACATTGCAATTGGTGTTGCAACTGGCACTACAACTGGTGTTGCAACTAGAAATGCAGCTAGTGTTGCAACTAACAAAAAACAACTCACATGAAGTAAATGGAACTGCAACTGCAACTGAAACTTGCACTGCAAAGCTGGAGTTTTATGAGGAAACCCTAATTTATCAACTTCAAAAAATTGTATATATGATCCGGTGAAGAGATACGCCCTACTTAGGTGACATTCTTAGTAAGTCCTCAATCAGCTTGACAATGGGGAAAACTGAGGATGTTCCTTCCAACGATTAGGTTGTTACAAAGGAAACCAACTATGATTCCATGTTGAAATTTTGGTATGCTTGTTTAACCATAGAAAATGTCACATCATTGTCACCCAACTATAGGAATTAACACATGCCACCCCCGAGCACATTAAACTTTGAAATAATTATTCCAGAAATCCATACTAGAACCATAGATAAACCCTAGCTACTAACTACAATGACAACTCAAGAAAAGTACAATGCTTCTTCTCCAAGGGTATCACACAAGAGAGAGAGTCTTCTTATCCACATAACATGTTCCATACACAACTGCATCAATTGCAACTGCACTACTCTCTCATACTTGCACCATACTTAGAAATAATATCACCAAGAGTTTCACCAAGACTCACAAAGAATCACCAAGAGAATCACCAAGAATGTCACCAAGAATATCACTTGATAGCGCTAGAGAGAGACCAAGACTAAGAGATGACCACACACCCTTATTCCTCCTTGCAACTTCATCTCTTCAAAAGAATTTTACTCTGACTGTAACAACCCTAGTTAAATAATTAATTGTCATAGTTAAATAATTGTTTAAAAGTATATTAAGTTTAATTAATTAATTAATTGTCCTAAATTATTAATTATTTAATGTATATTAATTAATTAATTAATTAATCAATTAACTCATTAAATATTTGGGTAATGGATTTAAGTTTAATAAATTTTAATTTATTAAATGAAAACTTAACACATTGAATGGAGGGATAAGGTGACTGGCATTGAATGGAGGGATAAGGTGGTTGGCATTGAATGGAGAGATAAGGTGGGTGAGTCTTAATGAAAGGAGGATGTAGTGAATGGGAAAGGAGGAGATGAGGGGGAAAAAACATTCGAGAGAGGGACTTTTGGGGGAGGGAACATTATTTTCAGATTAGGACACTGTATTGGGGCATTTTTTGGAAGGATATTTTTTTTGGAGATTAGAATATTGTATTACTGGTTTTGGCTGGAGTTTTTGGCTGGAGAATCTTGTGGAAGGACTGTTACAAGGGGGCACCTGTTGCTGGGATTTTTGGGCTCAGGGGCTAGGAATCCTTACGGAATCATGGAGCTAGGGAACCTGAGAGGCTTTGTTCCTAGCTGGCTGGGAGGAAAAGGTTTGGTTTTGGGTAGTTGCAAGCAGTCTGCAACAACAGGAAAGAAAGGGACATACTCCTCCTTCAAGAGGTATTTTTCTGGTATTAATTTTGTTAAGGATGAAAGTTATGATATGAATTTATGTATGAAAATGTGTAATATGTTGTGTAGTCTGTTTATGATTATTTATGACTATATGGACGTTAAAATTTTAGAATTTACTGTTTAAACTGATTGATTGGCATTTCTCTATCTAAATTTATTTTTTATAAGGGTTTGTTGGAAGAGACCTTACACATGGTATCAGAGCCTTGGTTTAAAAACTTGGACCAGGGCCTACCCACCTACCCGCATATATGAAGGAAATTTCAGGAGTGGAGCTGTTCCAACCCAGAAACTTAAACAACTTCTAAATAGTTATATTAAGACCCTGAATAAAATTGTTTAGGGTAAATATATATTGTAATCAGCCCTTAAAACCTGCAACTTGAAATCCTTGGGAAAGAGGGGCCCTGAAACCCTTTATTTAGATATAAATTTGGGCATGAGGGCCAAGCTCCAGCTCCATCTCTACCTAACCTACAAGCCAAACCCACTAATATCTATTATATATAGATATATATATAAACATTATGCTCATTGAAAGTGAAAAAGAAAAAAAATGATATAATGTTTTACATATTAAAAGTGACAAACAATAAAACTATATATATATATATATATATATATATATATATATCAATTATGCTCTGCCCTTGAACTTCTAAACAGAGCCTATAAATATTAGTATAAATATAAATATAAATAATAGGATATATATATATATATATATAAAATGGGGGGGCAGTTATTTAAAAAAAAAATATATTATTTATTAAAAAACAAAAATAAGAGAAAAGTATGGGGTTGGGATTTACTCATCCATTCATAATCTCTATGGAACCAAGGGCGCAATCATCAAACCATACCAAGTGCTAAGCCAATCCATAAGGAGAAGCCACGAGGAATCCCACAGGTCACCAAGTGTGCTACCCATCATCTATTATAAAATAATGTAAAATATATAATAAAAATAAGGTGTAAGAAGGATGGATAAAGAATATATATAAAAAAAAATATATGAAAAACAATATTGGGTTTATTACCCAATATCTTGTTACAATGCTTACTCCTAATTCGAATCCCAACATCCAATTCATGATTGAAGCCAAACCAAGTGCCAAGAAGAATGCTCACATAAGGAGCATGGGAAGAGCCATGTATAATCAAGCACTATGTGTCATTAAAATCATGTAAAGGGCTAAATAAAGTAAGGGTAAATAAATAAAAGTAAAATAAATATGTAAAAAGTATTAGGCCCAATCTCCAAGTCATTTGATGACTAAGTCCTCAATTTAACACACAATCGCAGCACACAATACAAACAAAGTGCCAAGCCAAGCCACCAAGAGAGGAGCCACGAGGCTATATGTGCTCCACACATCAAACAAGCCATGCAAAAAAACAAGCTCAGCGCAAGCCTAAGAGGAAACTCAGCGAAAACCCACATACAATACACACATCAAGTCTAGCGCCAAGGTTGGAGGGAGGAGCCCATGAGGGGACCCAAATGGAGTGCGCAATGCTGAACGAACGCCAAACTATGAGGAAGAACACACAGGTATTATTTTTACACAACACGCATCACTAAAGACCGAACACACAGGTTGGCACCAAAGACCGGACACCAAGCCACGAGGATGATCCCATCATGGGAATTTTCTTTTGCACTGAAGAACAGTGCACAGGCTCGAAGAAACCTGGAGGAGGAGCACTGTTATGCTCAAACATGTTATCCAGCTACCCCAGCGCTGAGCACCAAGCCCTTCCATTCCACATGCCAAGTGGTAATCATATGACTGAGGGCTCGAACATCCAACGAAATCGCATCTCATACCAAGTCACAGGATAACGTATAGAAGGCACCCAAAGAAGGAGCCTGCAAGGGGCTAAAATTTATGCACTATGCGTCCAACACACCAGCACATAGCTAGAAGGATAGGGCCAAGCCACAGGCATTGCACTACACAAGCCCAACCGAATTTTTTTTAAAGAAAAGAAGGTGCATGCTCATGGGTTTTGAACCCGCGTTCGATAACCAGTCGACGCCCTAGTAACCAAGCACCAAACCACAAAAGATCCCACAAGCAACCAATGCACATCCACCAAAGCCATGCTCAAGCATCAAAGCCCTAAACCCTAAGCCCACAAGTGCACCAAGACCACAAGCCTTTGCCAACTACATGGAAAAGCCAATACACAAACACCAAGCTCCAATGCATATCCTTCAAGATACGCAAATACAAGGTAAGTTTACACACGAAACACCCAATAATCTCCATCGGACTCCATTGCTACATATATATATATATATATATATTGATATTGATATTGTTAAACAAAAAAGGTGTTACCTATGACAGTTATGACCAGGTAGGTGTGGACAGCAGGATTCGAACCTGCACGGGCAGAGCCCACATGATATCAATTCATGCCAGATAACCACTCTGACATGTCCACAACCAAAGCCAAGCGCATGTGCCAAGTCACCAGGAGAAGTCAGACTAGGCGCCCAAGCACCAACATCATACATCAAATCCAAAAACAAAAATGAAAGAGGAGGCTGGCCATGGCGACCGATCGTGTAGCCAGGGACCTTGCAAGAGGAAAATCTTGTGTGAAAATGAGAGTTTAGGGTTAGGTTAAGGAGAGCGGGAGGAAACGGGGGCGGGGCATGTGGGCTTCATGCATGCCTGCGCTTTATTTTATTTTATTTTATTTTATTATTTTAATATATATATATATATATATATATATATATATTTGTTTATTATTTTTTTTCATTATTTTGCTGTATTGATTATCGTAATTTATTTTATATATATTATTTTTATTTTTATTAAATATTCTTATATATATATTTTTTTTTAAATTTTAAATTGCTTAAATTTAGTTTAAACTTTAATTATTTAAGAATATTATATGTTTTAAATATTAAATTAAATATTTTATGTTATAAGATTATGATTAATCAAGGTAATTGAGTATATTTTATTAGTATAATTAATATGATTAATTAAAAATAATTAATCATTAGAATAGAATCACTAATTAATAATTAGTAATTAATGTTTAAATTATATTTAATTTTATGATTCATGTTTAATTTAAAACTAGTTAAAGTGATTAATTAGTTTTAAACTGAAAGTTTAAGGACTTAGACTAGGACAACTGGGAAGGAGGCTGCATACGCACTAGGAAGGTAAGTTAGAGGAATAGGCGAGTGTGGTATAGTGCTAGCGTAACTACCAAGAGAGAGAGTCAGTAGTTTCCTTAGGCAAAAGCATTGAGCTTAGAGGCTTTTGACCCTGACCTAGCCACTTCCCCTAAAGAGAGTAACGTTTGTTTACAGACAAGTTAAAAAAAAAATAACGCCTAACCATGTTTTCTAGTTTAAGTTGCACAAATGAGAATTGTCCTAGACTCACCCTGAAAAACTTTGGTTGATGCGGATTCAAGTATACAGAATGGTTAGGATGAGAGGAAATCAAGGTAGAGGGGCATCAACATAGGGACCACTTCCACAACCATCGCCTGAATTGGCCCTCATTTTAAACTCTTTGGAGGCCATAAATGAGTCTTTAAAGGGGTGTCAGCCAGTAGGGATCGAAGTGGAACCACCACCATATGGATTGGATAATCCTTAAGTGTCGAGGGATTCAGGGGGAGGGCCTCCACCTGAAGGCATCACTATAGAGATGCAGAAGATCAAACTTCCATAGTTTTTTGGGGGTCATGCCAGTGAACATGCAGAGGCATGGTTGGAAGGCATGACAAGGTGTTTCGCCTTAAGGGACTATGCATCCACTTCAAAGGCGAAGATAACAATTTTTTAGTTGAGAGACAGTGCCCTGAACTGGTGGGGAAACCTGGAGAGGAAATTTCACCTTACCCTGGACACCGTCTCTTGAGAACTTTTTTAGGAAAGGTTCTGAAGGAAATATCTACTAGCTTACTACGAGGAACAATAGGTGGGAGCAATTCATGGACTAGTACAGGGAAATAGGACCGTAGAAGAATATGAGATCAAGTTTATGGAATTGGTCAAATATGTTTCATTCATGGATAATGATCAACGACAGGTGGAACACTTTGTCTATGGGTTAAAACCTAAGATAAGGGCCATGGTGCGGATGTGGAAACAGTCTTCGGTAGCAGAAGAAGTTGAAAATGCACGTTATGCTGAGGAACACATGAACTTAAATGGTGGTACGAGATCAACCTTTCTGCATTGTCCTGAATTCATGGGGAAGGCCCTTAGGACATTTCTATGGGAGGGGGCTCAAGGCCACCTCCATATGGTAATAGAGTCATACCAAGAATAGTCGCCACAAGGATTTCAATGGCAGCGAGTGCAGCATCTCATTCATCACCAACGATGCAGGAAGGTCCACAACCATATCAGGGAGAAGCTAGTAGGGGCAGGAGTTCCAGGGGAAGGAACTCATTTCAGAGACCATCATAGAGAAGTACGCAAGTTCAATTTTGTGTTACATGTTGGGGACGTGGAGGTCCCCATTACTAGCGTGATTGTGAAGAGTTACAATAAATATTTGTGCATAGAGAAGGAAAGGCACCGATGGGAAGAATAAGTGGTAGCCACCATATTTAAGCAGCGATTAATAATCACCAGGTAGAACATCAATCCATGGTGGTGGATTTGTCAGGTATGCTAAATCATATCAATGTTAAAATTTTGTTTGATTATGGTGCTATAGATAGTTTCATTTCACCATCTGCATTAGAAAAGAGTGGGTTGGCGGCCTACGAGCACAATGACTTTAAACAAGTCGAGATGGCTTCGGGGAAAAAACAAGTGGTAGGACCTAGCATTGATAATTGTCTAGTAGACCTGGGAGTGTGTACTACCAAGTTGAAGGTATACGTCACTTCCCTCGAGACGTATGACCTAATCATTGGAATGGATTGGTTAGAATCCCATCGAGCTATGGTAGATTGTTTCACAAAGATGGTGCTTTGTGTTGACGATGAATGAAGGCCAGTAGAGATCCATGGTGTACGGAGAAAGGTGTCTCGATGATTTATCTCAACTATGAATGTTAAGCAGTGCATGAGGCAAGGGTGTCCAATTTATGTTGTGGAAGCAGTGAATGAGAGGAAAGGAACCTCCTTGGATCAGTACCCAGTATTTTCAGAGTTCAAGGATGTTTTTATGAATGAGTTGTCGGGGTTATGTCCTGAGAGGGAGATGGATTTTACTATTGAGCTAAAACTTGGTGCAGAACCAATTTCCAAGACTCTGTATAGGTTGTCAGCGCCATAACTTTTTGAGTTGTACATGTAGTTGAAGGAGATACTTGACTTAGGACTAATAAGACCCAGTGTCTCACCTTGGGGTGCACCAGTAATTTTTGTAAAGAAGAAGGATGGTTCCTTATGAATATGTATAGATTATAGGGACTTGAACCATGCTACAGTGAAAAATAGGTACCCAATTCCATGAATATATGATCTCTTCGATTGGATGAAAGAGCAGCGGTATTCTCAAAGATTGATTTGCGATCAGGGTATCACCAGTTAAGGATTAAGGAAGGTGATATTCCTAAAACTTCCTTTTGAACTTGGTTTGGGCATTAAGAGTTCATGGTAGTACCTTTCAGATTAACCAATGCACCAACAATATTCATGATCCTCATGAACGGTGTATTTTGGAAGTACTTAGACTGTTTTGTACAAGTCTTTCTAGATGACATCCTCATCTATTCCAAAACTGAAAGAGAGCATGAGGAACACTTGCGAGTGGTGTTTTCCTGCCTTAGAGAGAAAAAATTGTATGGGAATTTGTCAAAGTGTTCTTTATTTCAAAAATAAATTCACTATCTAGGTCATATCATTTCCAGTGAAGGAATCTCTGTGGACCTAGAAAAGGTAAAGGCCATTATGGAATGGCCAGTGCCGAAAAATGCTCATGAGGTAAGAAGCTTAATGGGGCTAGTCGGTTATTATCGGAGATTTGTGGGAGGTTTCTCTAAAATAGAGAAACCTATCACCACTTTGCAACACAAGGGGGTAAGTTATGAATGGATAGAAGAATGTGATAGTGCATTAATCGAGCTTAAAAGGTTACTAACTAGTGCACCAATTCTATGAGTGTCGGATATGGAAAAGAACTTCACAGTCTACACGGATTCCTCGAAGAAAGGGTTGGGGGGTGTGCTAATGAAAGATGGAGGAGTGATAGTTTATGCTTCAAGGAAGTTGAAGAAACATGAAGAGCTTTACGCTACTCATGATTTAGAGTTGGAAGCTGTAATGCTAGCTCTGAAACTTTGGAGGCACTATCTAGTAGGGTGAAACTTTGAGCTCAAAACAGACCATCAAATTTTAAAACATCTCTTCACTCAAAGGGATCTGAATGCCAGGCAAAGGCCATGGAGTGAGTTCATGAGAGAGTATGATTTTGGTATTTCATATATCAAGAGAAAAGATAATGTGGTCACAGATGCCTTGAGTAGGAGGCCATGTGTGTTCTCCTTGGTACCCTTAAAAGTCAGTATGAGGGAACGTGTGTTGACGCAACTCCTTGGACATAGTTGGTATTTAAAGGTTACCTCAAACCTCCATAATGGGAGGCAATTAGATCCAAAGTATGAAGGATATAGTCTGGAAGAAGATGGACTATTGAGATATCGAGGAAGGATGTACATCTCTGAAACAGGGGATATTCGAAGCATCATACTAAAAAAATCCCATAAAGCAGTTTATTGTGCGCATCTGAGTGTGAAGAAAATGTACGCAGACATGAGGAATCTTTTCTTCTGGGTAGGCATGAAGCGCGATGTAGTCCATTTCATCACCAAGTGCCTAGAGTGTCAACAAGTGAAAGTTGACCACCATCACCCTGCAGGCCTCCTACAACCACACGATGTTCCTATGTCCAAGTGGGAAGTCATTTCCATGGATTTTATTATGGGGTTGTCATTCACATCTCATAGAGACAATGCCATTCTTTTGATAGTTGATAAGTTAACCAAGAGTGCTCATTTTATTCTGGTTAGAGACACT
>JASDQU010437783.1:0-10823 GCA_032191745.1 Picea mariana | reverse complement strand
TAGCTACACATGCATTTCTTGCACATGTACACTAGTATGTATGAGTTTTCTTGGCTTACCTACTGATAATGTTGATTATTGGATATGAATGTGTGAACCCTGTGTCTTCCCTTGTATCTTAAAATAGTTTAACTTCGGGACGAAGTTTCCTGAAGGGTGGGTGTATATAACAACCCTAGTTAAATAATTAATTGTCATAGTTAAATAAGTGTTTAAGAGTATATTAAGTTTAATTAATTAATTAATTGTCCTAAATTATTAATTATTTAATGTATATTAATTAATTAATTAATTAATTAATCAATTAACTCATTAAATATTTGGGCAATGGATTTAAGTTTAATAAATTTTAATTTATTAAATGAAAACTTAACAAATTGAATGGAGGGATAAGGTGGTTGGCATTGAATGGAGGGATAAGGTGGTTGGCATTGAATGGAGAGATAAGGTGGGTGAGCCTTTATGAAAGGAGGAGGCGGTGAATGGGAGAGGAGGAGATGAAGGGGAAAAAACATTCGAGAGAGGGACTTTTGGGGGAGGGAACATTATTTTCAGATTAGGAGACTGTATTGGGGCATTTTTTGGAAGGATATTTGTTTTGGAGATTAGAAGCCTGTATTACTGGTTTTGGCTGGAATTTTTGGTTGGAGAAGCTTGTGGAAGGAATATTACAAGGGGGCACCTATTGCTGGGAGTTTTGGGCTTGAGGGCCGGGAATCCTTACGAAATCGTGGAGCTAGGGAGCCAGAGAGGCTCTATTCCTAGCTGGCTGGGAGGAAAAGGTTTGGTTTTGAGCAGTTGCAAGTAGTCTGCAACAATAGGAAAGAAACAATAGGAAATCAAGGGACATACTCCTCCTTCAAGAGGTATTTTTCTAGTAATAATTTTGTTAAGGATGAAAGTTATGATATGAATCTATGTACGAAAATGTGTAATATGTTGTGTAGTCTGTTTATGATTATTTATGACTATATGGACTGTAAAATTTTAGAATTTACTGTTTAAATTGATTAATTGGCATTTCTCTATCTAAATTTATGTTTTATAAGGCTCTGTTGGAAGAGACCTTACAGTGAATGGGTATCAAAATGAGCTAAAACGTCCTCTATTTATATTAATATGTCCAATGACTTTTCTGGCTGGGCCAACCTGACTTTTTGGTAATTATATTCTAATATTATTTGATCTGCTAGGTTGAATTCTCTTCTAGTGTTTTCGCACCTCTGTTTAATGGTTCTCTTACTTCCAGAATATTTTAATCTAAGTACAAAGGTTACACTTGGATGTTAATACCTACCACAGCTACTAAAACATCAACATAAATGTCATGCCCAAGAGCATAACCAACACATTTTAAAATTTGTAGTTAATTTTTTAGTATTTTTACCAGTATTTTCATACTTTGGAATTAAGGTCTAAAATTTGGATATGCTACATAGAAGACATTCCTATATCTTATAATTAAATTTTCTAAAACTTTATTGAGTTTAAGTGGTGCAAATGCACCATGTTTAGAGACTACATTGAACATTTTCTAGAAATATGGGTTCAATATTTTGTCTTGGATAAAAACAAGATTTGTAGTTATAGTATGAATTTTTTACAAGATGTATAAGACACACACACAAATATATATTGTTTGTGGTGTCCAAATCATTTAATTATAGATCACGATAGAAAAGGACAATTGTTTCCACATCTTTATTTTTCTAATTTGACGTTGAATATTCAAACTATGACATTTGAGTTTTATTTGGAACGAAAAAAGTAATTTTCTTCCATTTATTGACTGTAATTTTTTTGAGTTACCCAAGGAAATGAAAATTATTTGGAATTAAATAGTTATGGCTTCAAGCATGTATATGATATTTGTAATTGAGAAAAGGGTCTTTGGCTCTCCATTCTTTGGTATTATGTATTTGGTGGTGGTTTCATGTAATATAGATACATGTGCATGATATGTACGAATGTAATGTATCTTGAGAGCATTAGAAATTGATTCAATAATGTGGTAGAGACTACTAGTGAAATTATTTGTTGTGTTCTAATTTGATAATAGAATGTTTATGGGGAATGTATGTTAGTATTTTAATGTATTTAAACTTTTTTGGTTTTATATGAGTGCATTCATTGTTATAACCTAAAGTTACGATGGTGCATCCCACTTATACTAGAGACAATCAGTCGGTAAATTAAGTATCATTTGAAAATAGTCAATCAGGTGTTCAACTGGATAGTCAGTCGGGTGGTAAACTAGACAGTTGGTCGAATATTAGACTGGTAATTAGAAAAATTCGGTTGATGGATCAACTAGATGAGCAGTGGAATACGTGTTGGATGAATGGATGGTCGGGTCAACTTGGTAAGTTGACTAGTCGACGCAAAAACATAGATTTGTCAGAATATGTTTCGACGACCAATGGTTATATGTGGACAAGATCTTCCCAATTTCAAGGGAATTGGTTAGATCAATCTGTTATAACCCTATAATTCATAGTATCATCTGGTGACTGGAAATTTTTCACTCTGGGTGTATTTTGGCTTGCAAATAATATTTGATTTCTGCAAATTAGTTTCAAGGAAAGGAAAGCAAAAGGAAAATTCATGATTTTTGATGCTGAGTGGTTTTTCCTAACCCCATGGTGAAAAAAGAAAGGGAAGAAGAACACAAAACCCACAAAAAGAACTAAGCCTAAGTTTTTGCTGCATTTGTGCCTAGAGAATAAAGAATGCGCTTAGATCGATGGTCGATCTAGCGGCGCGTAGATCAATGACTGATAGTGGATTCTAGACCCCCTCAACTATTCTATTTTTAACAGTGGGGGGGGTGTCTAGAATGGTGACTAACAAGTGCACACAGATCTATGGTCATCATGACAGCATGTAGATGGACGATCTATAGACAATTCCGGACCCCCTTGACCATTTTGCCTTTAACGGTGGGGGGGCGGTCCGGAATGAGGCGGTTTTTTAGGTGGGCCCTGTCCCAACGTGTCATCCATCCATTTCATCAAACCTACCCCCCTCCCAATACCACTTACCACCTCATAGGGGGGTCCAAAATACCACTTACCTCTCCAAAACCGCACTCCCCCATTTTCACAAAACCACTATTTTTCCAGTTTTGACACCTCGTCTTGTGAAGCGGATTCTGGGAAAAGGAAGATGAAATTTAAAAAACCGAAAGAGATTTTTGTTCATAACAAACTACGGAAAAAAAACTCTCTTAGTTTTATCAAAGGTGCCACCACTTGGGAGAGCTGAGGCTGTCTTTCAGCCTCATGTTTCAGATTTCTAGTTTTTCCTATTACAGTCCTGATTTTGCGGGAGCTGTTTCGGTGAGGTGGAATCAAAATTTGAGAAACTGAAGGAGGTTTTTTCTCCAGACAAGATAATATACAACAAATGCCTTCAGTTTTTTCACAGGTGTCATTGATTGGGAGGAATCAATGGCTGAGCGTACCCTTATTTTCAGAAAATTCGGTCAAATTTGCAGTTTCGGATTTTTGGGGATTTGTGGCTATTTTTGGTCGAGGCAGTTAAAACTGACTTACACAACTTGTTGGGGGATCTCTCCTATTTATTCATAGGATTTTAATGTAAAACGGGTTGATTCTTGTACCCAGAAAGCTATTCTTTGTAATATTTTGTCAGATCGACCAGAAATAAATGGACTTTTGCACAAGATTCCTGTGTGTTAACGTTGGTGAAGTTTCCTCTCTTTGTTGAATGTGATCCTTCTTAGTCATCATTATGTTATTCCCTTTCTGATTTTTAAAGGGAGATTTAGCATAAAATTTATCTACTATACTCTGTGTCAAGCTTTTAAAAATCTAAATGTTTTCCCTCTTATACTATAATGAAGAAATTCTTGAATGGTTTTTTGTTGTAGTTGATTATCTCATTTGTTCCTTTTCTACTTCATTTTATTTCTAAAGGATCCAACTTATGCATTACCTTTCCCTGTGGAAATACCTTATATACCTATGTTTAATTTCAAACTTGTCACAGACCCCATAGCCTAATGGTGTTCTTTTGTTGTCTCAACCAGAAAACTCAAGAACATATCCTATTATGCATAGCTAGCCTAAGATCAAATCTCTAAAAAAGATAAATTTGATAGAGAGATCCCTCTCTAGGTATTATAGGTCTAGATCCTTGACTCAAAGAAGTTTTGATCTTGCCTCTGTGACTGCCTCCACAGCCTTGGGCGAATTACAGAGTGCCAACAGAATGGCAACCATACTGAGGAATTTCTCCAGTAGTACACTTCAAATTTCCAGATCTGATCATTGATGGTGGACAATGACTAGACACAAGAAGGCTAAGATCATTCACTTGGCGACTCCAAATTAGCTCCAGACAGTGCCAACTCAAAGACTCCACTGGAGGAAGAACCTAATGCATGGCCAAGCAGCCTAGAAAGATCAAGTACTCAAGCTCAAATTGCATTCAAGATATCTTTGGTTTTATATGTAATTATGTTCTATCTTATTCTAAGCCTGATCAAAAGTATATTGCAAAAGTTTATATAGATCATCTGCAAATTGATGAGTCTCAAGAGATCAGATCCCCAATTGTAGATTATGTACATACTCATACACCTGTGCACATCCCAAATTCACCTGTAGAAATCCTAGTGAGACATAAGCCTCCTACTTTATATCGTACTCTTGCTAAAGCTTTGAATGGTTGTAAGCCTCTTGCTTCACCTCCTGTACCTGCCAAAATACCAGACATATACAAGCCCCTAGATTTTCCTCCTATCCTCCATGACTTCCCTGCAAATTACACCAATAATCTTCCCATGTTTGATGGAGAGAATGCCAATATTACTATTGAAAACCATATCCAAAGTCTTGAGGATTTTCTTGACCTCTTTGAGGTAGAATATGATGATTTCTACATCAAAATGTTTTCCCTATCATTGGGAGGTAAAGTCAAGAACTAGTTTAAAAATCTCCCAGCTGCAAGCATTAACAATTTCCATCAGTTTGTGAAAGTTTTCCTAGATAGATGGGTGATCATGAGAAATGTATTTCTCATCCTGGAGGAGTATGACCATTTGAAAAGATAGCCAGGGGAAACAATACAATAGTTTTCAGCAAGGTTCATTAAGGTATATCATGCAATGCATGTTGATATAAGGCCACCCCCAGGATCATCTCACTTGCATTTCCCAGATGCCTTTCGATCCTGAGATGGAATTCCAATTAAGAGAAAGGAACACTGCAACTCTCGAAGAAATGAAAAACATTGCAGTTGATGTGGAGGCCAACTTGTTGATCAAAAGGTCAAAGGTAAAGAACAAAGAAAAGGAGCAGCTAAAGTTGTCATAAGCTAAACTAGACATTTGGCCAGTGCCATGGAAGAGATGATGCGGAGGATCAACAGGAAAGACGAGCTTGTTGTCTAAAGACATCATGTTCCATTGATTTCAGAGAAAGAAAAGGTCACTGTTCCCAAACATTTTGTTTCTCATCCTTGGTACCATGGTTTGGATAATGATTCTTTCATGTATTCAATTCACGATGCAGTCAAATATGAATCTCCATCCCAGCTTTTAGAGGAACAACCAACTGATATAATGTGCATGTTTGATGACATTCCCTACTTGGATAATCTACCCAAGTGTGATTAGTATGATGATGATCATGAGGCTGAAATAGAGGTCGATTTTTCAAAGCAATCAAACACATATGATTGGGAGGAAGAAGATCATTTGCAATCCTAGTAGGACAATCAATATGTACATGGAAATTATGACAACAATGATTAAAGTCCAGAAAATCTCAGAGTAAGTGGAAACAATTTGCCCTTATGTTTCTCATCTTTTCAATTTCTGAAAAGAAACTCTAGACCAGTTGTAAATAGTGAAGACATAAATTTCTCTGATCAATCAGTTGAAGATACCACTGTTGATATGGAGGTTTTTCTAAACCCAGATTGACAACCCTTGACATACTTTGATTTTCAAATTTCAGATGAAAGATTAAAGCCTGAGACAAATTATGAATTAGACCAAAATAACTCTATACCATTATGCTTTAATTCATTTCACTTTTTGAAAAATAATCTTAAGTATATGCTAAAGGATAAACACATAGAAAATCAAGAAGTCTCGGTGGAACCAATGCAACAATCATTTCAATTTCTACAGGATCCAATATATGATGTGTTGGATGACTTGGGTTGTCAAAGTCATTTTCCATCATCTAGCCATGGGATAAAAATATGTTATGACATCGGCATGATCAGGCAAGCAGCTTCATTGTCTTTTTCAACAGAGGTGTCATTTCAATACCCATCAGAAAATTTGCAGCCATGTCAGGAAGTGCATGAGGATACAAATAGCATAGATACGGTGCCAGAGCATGTTACTCACTTGGTTGAATCTAAAAATCAAGGAACATGTCATTTCTACCTTGATCCTATAGTCACCTATATGGAGAAATTTTTCACTACAGAGCCTCAATCTATATCTGGAATTAATTTTGTTCTTAAAGATTGTCGAGGTCTCTATTGTAAAGATCAATCATGTTTTCAGCAGTGACCTTTACACTTTGTAGTTTTGAATCTATGGGAAAAAGGTCAAGCTGCCTTTTTTACTGTGCTAACAAGCAGTCAAGTAGTCCACTGGTCTCAACAACTACTTGATTGGCTTCATTGGAATTTTTGTAATATTTGATTTAGCATGATTTTCAGTAGTATAGGGAAGGTAGGGGAGCATGAATAAGATCAACATTCTGAGCATCTGTTTTTCAGTAGTGTTCATTTTGTGTTGGTTTTCATTTGCAAAGATCAAAACAAGTACAGGTTTCAGAATAAGTTTTGGGATTGGCCCAATGAATAAAGAATCGGTCTACATATTCATAGTTCAGTGGTTCTTGACACCTCCCAAAAGAGATACCATCCCCAGGTGGAGCCACAGTTATAACCCTATAATTCATAGTATCAACTGGTGACTGGAAATTTTTCACTCTGGGTATATTTTGGCTTGCAAATAATATTTGATTTCTGCAAACTAGTTTCAAGGAAAGGAAAGGAAAAGGAAAATTCATGATTTTTATGCTGAGTGGTTTTTCCTAACCCCATGGTGAAAAAATCAAGGGAAGAAGCGCACAAAACCCACAAAAAGAACTAAGCCTAAGTTTTTGCTGCATTCGCACCCAGAGAATAAAGAACGCGCTTAGATCGAAATTCGATCTAGTGACGATGCACGCCCCTTCCCAAACCCATAGGTCAGAAGGTCCATGTCAACAAGATCTTTTTCCTTTCGGAAAATCTGCACCCACATCAAATTCTCACGGGATCCCCTCTTTGCACTTAGGAGATGGGATTTCGCACTTTCGCGAATACATAGGTCAAGCGCCTTATCTCCAATCTCTGAAACCCGAAAACAGTCAACGTTGACCCTTCCTCTTTCTCCTTCGGACTTTTCCTTATCGCCATTTCGGCGGTCGCGGTGTCAAGCAACTTGTTCCTGCGATTCCCGAAACTCGATTGTCCAAAATTCCAATGCGCTCACAAGGTTGACTTTTCAACGCCCCTTTACTTCTGTTGAGACTTCGGACTTCGCAATATCGCAAATCCTAATGCAATGAATTTGGAACTTCACTCCGTGAAACTACGAAATGATCAACGAAGTTTGAATCCATGTCAATAGTGTGCCACCTATTCACTCACTGCCTCTAGTGGCCCCACACCATTCTCTTGGCCTTCGGGATTTCGCGTTTCGTGATATCACGATTCCCGTTGCAAGGTTTTCAGAACTTCAACCTACGAAATCTCGATATAGTACCCACGTGTAAATCCAACGGCCCTTGCGACTTGGATCTATGGTCCTACTCCTCCTGAGCTTAGATACCTTAGGAATACTCATGGTAACTCCCCTATTCTTTCATGAGATCTGACGGCTCACGAGACTTCGTGAATTCTCTTTGAAGAATTTCGACCGTCCGTTCTTCCTCTGAGAATCTCTGCACAACTAACCAAGGTGTCTCTCTCCGTGGAAATCATCCTCCTGCGGTCCCTTGTCACTATTCCTTCCTTCAACTCCTTCGAAGGTTCAAGTCCTTCTGATCTTTCCATGTCTCTGCGTATTTTAGAAAAAATCCTTGCACGCACTCCTTGAGACAGACTTTCAAACACTTCCAAGTGTTGGAATCCTTCGACTCTGCGCACACCTGCAGTAGTAGTCTCTCAATACTCCGCTAAGATTCGAAACTATGAGACTTTACTCAGCTTGCGCACTCCTTGCATGGCTCCTATGTCTGACTACACCTCTTGTGTGAATGAGAACAAAAGCTATCTCTCCTGAGCTTTTAGAGACAAACCTCTAGACACCTTTTCGACGCACTCCTTGCAGACAATTCAACTACACTCCTTGCAGGAACTCTTGCTCAAATAGAGAAACAATTGAAACTCATTCCTTTTCCCTTTCCTCTCAAGTTTCAAACATTCAACAGGAAATCATTCATACATAGCATAAAAGAAATTGCATGAAAGAAAGAGTAAAACATTCATGAGCATAACATTCAAAGATGTATACACAGAGAATATCTGAACACCATGAGTCTGAATCACAATCTTCTTGTATTAATTTAGAATTTCTATACATGGAGTCTTCTTACACAACTCTCTCTGCTTCTCCTCTATGCTCTTCATTATTATCATACAATATACAATGAGGGTGTCTATATCTCGTTTCCCTCTTGTGCTCTAAACTGTCTAATCTAACATTCAATTCTATCTACCTGCATTTACTACTATAAATGCCTCCTATCTACTAAGGACGAGAGAGAATTGCTCAAGGTCCATTTACATTATACAAGTGTGCCTCCACTTGATGTTTCATTAATTGTTCAAGATATTTCAAAATTTGTGTTGGCACTTTTCCAGCTGTCCTTTGTCTCCACGCTGGCTTGCTTGAGATGCTCTTGCATCATACTCCCTCGCTTGAAAATTTTCATGGGCTCCTGTCCATGAGCTCGTGCATGGTCTGTCCATGCCTCTAGATCTCCACTTCATTCTCCTAGCGGACATCTTCAACTGGATGGCCCTTCCACTTGACCAAATACTCAAAGTATTGCTTCCGCCTGGTCTTCTTGCTCACTCTTTTGTCCAGTATGCATTCCATCTATGACTTATCTGCAACTGGCATCTGCTTTGTCCATCGGATCACTGGCTGATCATTTCCTATCCCTGCTTCCTTAGCTTTATATGGGTACAAATCTGAGAAGTTGAATATCGGAGAAATTTCAATCCCATCAGGTAATTCAATCTCGTATGCATTCATCCCAAATCTCTTCAAGACCTTACATGGTCCGATTTTCTTCATCTTCATCTTATTATATGTTCCTCTCGGGAACCTTTCCTTTCTCAAATGTGCCAGAACCAAATCACCAACCTCAAACTGAAGTTGTATCTTGTGTTGATCGACTCTGTGTTTATATTCCTGGTTTGAACTCTGCAAACGCTCCTTCACCTAGTTGTGAATTTCTTTCATCACCTCTACAAAATCTTCGGCACTAGTGCTCCTAGTCGCAATCTGTTCTGAATCTCTCAGTTCAGAAATTCCCCTCGGCTACATGCCATAGACAATGTGAAACGGACTCTGCCCTGTGCTTCTGTTAACCGAGTCGTTATAAGCATGGATGATTTTAGGGGCTAAATTTTTCTCATGGGCTAATTTTCCATGGTTTTTCCAAAAATGAGATTTGCTATTTTAAAAATGATTCACCCAAATTCTATAGGATAAAATTATTTTACCTTAAAAATCACCAAAATTTTATAAAAACTATATAAAATACTCATAAATTTGAATATTTTTACAAAAATATCACCAAACATTTATAGTTGACATATGAAGGATTAGTAAGATTCGCCAAGGTTTCTACATTTTAAAATAAATTTTCATCCTTAAAATCATCCCTGGTTATAAGCAAATTCTGCCTGTGGTAATATGTTGTCCCACTGGCTGTGGTGTTCTGTCACCAGGCTTCTCAGCAAGTCTCCTAGACTTTGGTTCGCCACTTTTGTCTATCCATCCGTCTGAGGATGATAAGCCGAACTAAACGACAAGTTAGTTCCCATCTTCTTCCATAACGTCCTCCAAAAGTGTCGTATGAACTTGGTGTCTCGATCCGAAATTATGCTCCTTGGTAAGCCATGAAGTCGAATGACTTCTTTGAAAAACAGATTCGCAATGTGAGTTGCGTCACTGGTCTTCTAACATGGAATGAAGTGTGCCATCTTGGAAAATCTATCCACCACCACAAATATTGAGTCAAAACCTCTTTGTGCTCTTCGCAACCCCAATACAAAATCCATGCTGATTGCATCCCACGGCCTCTCAGGTATGGGAAATAGTTGATAAAACCCCACATTCTGTCTTCTTCCCTTTGAACGCTAGCAAATTCTGTATCTGTGCACGAATCATTTGATGTTTGCTCACATTCCCGACCAAAAATATGACTCATTCAACTTTGCGAATTTCTTGTCATGACCAAAGTGCCTTGCCAATCCTCCTCTGTGTTTCTCCTTCAGCAGATTCTCCCTCATGGAGCTTTTCAGAATACATAGTTGATTACCTTTAAATAGTAATCCTTCCTAGATCATGTATTCTACCCATTGGCTTCTATCTCTGAGAATTGGATTCTTAGCTTCTTCATACGCCTCCTTCAAATCTTGATCATCTGCGTACATGTTCCTAAGATCATCAAAACTCAATGTTTTGACTTTGAACTCCTACAATAGAAAACACTTCCTGCTCAAAGCATCAACAACTTTGTTAGCCGTACCAAAAATATGTTTTATCACAA
>JASDQU010437782.1:22471-33882 GCA_032191745.1 Picea mariana | reverse complement strand
ACTCAGATTTACTTCCAAGAAGAATGACTATCCTAGACCATTCCCCCACATTGGCCACAAGGGGAATCACTGTCTATGGTACATCAAAAATCTATTCGACCATTTCCATTACGAAAATTACTGTTCTATCTTGACCATTTTCCAAACTAGAAAATGCTCGTTCGTCAAAAATCTTGAACCACTTTCCGAACTGGAAAGGAACTGCCCAACCCGGACCATTTTACGAACTGAAAATGACTGTCCATAAATCAATAACATATTAGTGCTCCTTCCCAACCTGGGATTAATCACTTCCTTATTGGATAATCACTTCCTTTTCCAATAAGGAAGTTGTCTCCACAAGCCCCAACTTGTCTCTTAAGTATGCAAACTTTTCATCTTGGACAGAGGCTTTACCACAATATCTGCAATTTGCTCATTTGTGGAGATATATTGGAGAACCACTTCTCTCTTCTGGACTTTATCATGGAGAATATAGTGCTTGATATCAATGTACTTCGACCTATCATTGAACACCAATTTCTCTGAAAGATTCACATGGATCTGATCATTACAATATATCATGGTCGAATTCAACACCTAATCAGATAGTCCAGAAACCAAATTACAGAGCCACATTGCTTTTGTACAAGCATTGCAAGTTGCAATATACTCTACTTCTATAGTGCTGAGTGCAACATACTTTTGTTTCCTACTAGCCCATAATATCGTGGCAAAGCTCAAAATGAAACATATTCGAGTAACACTTCTTCTATCATCTACACTCCATGCCCAATCTGAATCGATAAATTCATGCAATTGTATGTCATAATTTAAATGTCCCACAAAACAAATATCCAGCTGAGTATTCTCCAAATACATCAACGAGCCAATCAATTGTCAATAAAGAGACGAGTCTACTAGAATAGAGTCTCTTCAACTTCTTCAGAGATGTTATCATGAGAGTTTGCCATGGATTTGCAATCCATCATCCCATACTTATGAGTAATCATTCTGATACACTTTCTCTGTCATAGGAAGTTTTCTCCACACTTCTACTATATATGAGATACTCTGCATCAAGTTACTTGAATCCATACAAGGTATTCTTCCATTTGCATACATGGGTATGTTTTTTTCTCAATTTGCTTTATTAGGAAGAACAATATTTTACATGTAAATTTCAATCCATGGATACTACAAGAGGTATATCTGGTTTATTGGAACAAGTTGTCATCATAATATTCTCCCTCCTTCTGGAAGAACCTCTAGTTCTGAATCTCGCAATGCTTCCATTCACAAGTATTTTTCACAATTTCTTACATACACTGTTATTCATCACAACTTACATTTCTTCTCCTTGATTTCTTCTAGTGGGTTCAAACCATGCTAGTAGTCTTATGATTCTTGGTATAATAACTGGTTGTTTTGGCTTTTCTTTCTTTCTTGGAATCTTCATGTTCTTCCTCATGTTCATCTTTAGCTTTTGGATCCATGAAGTATTCTATAGATTCCATTCCCTTCCTTCCTGAAGATTCCAAATTATTCATTTCATCATAGGAACATGGATGTAGATGGACAGCCAAGGATACTTAAGGCTTCTTTTCGAAGAAAACTTCTTCTTGACTCAAAATGAACACGTGCTGCTTATCATGGCTACTACTTCCAATGGGGAACATGGAAAAATAATTTATAATCTTCACGGATTCTTCAATGGATCATATCATTTAGGATTATATCCCTCATTATCCCAACTTCATGCATGAATATATGCTCTTCTATTGGAATTTTGCAATCAACTCCCTCCATCTAAGAGAGTCCATGCTTTCATCTGCATCCTTATTGATTTTTGCAAAGTGTCACAAGTTTTATTCTAGTTTCCTCTTGATTACTGACTTCTTTCTGGTCTGACTCCTTCTGGGTCTCTTCAAGTTTGATTCTGATTGTGGCCCATATGGCATTTTTTACTTATATAATAGTTTTCACAAGAATTGCCACCAAAGATTGTCAACGTACTTCATCTTTTTCATGTGCATTGTAGTCATTGTAATATGGATCCTTATCTTTTTATTCTCCCATAGGTATTGTTTCACTAACCATCTTATATTCTAAGAGATATATATGCATGATATGTACAAGAACTATATTATAGAAGAATATTGTTACCTTTACTAGAAGAAAAAGTCTATTTTATCCTGTTTGGATTTCTTTGAGGGTTCCCTTTCTTCGACAACTATTGCTTCGTCTGTTTCCTTCCTTTTCTTTAACTCAGGACAATGATTCCTGTAGTGACCATATTTTCGGCAGTTGAAGCACTGTATTTTTGACATATCCTTTTCTTGGTTTGGTTTCTTCCATTAGCCAAACTTCCTCTTATTCCTGAAATTCTTGAATTTTTCTACGAAGGATTGATCATCATACTTATTTTGGGTTTTCTCTTTTGCGTTAATCCTTGATTCTTCTTGTGCACAACAAGTACAAAGTTCTTCAAATGTGGGATACTCCTTTCTTGTGTTCATGCTTGCGGCAAATGCATCCCATGTCTTGGGAAGGCCATTGAGTACTATATTTACTAGTTCCTTTTCTGAAATGATNCTTTCATCATAATTCATTTTCATGTCACAAAGCTCATTCTTCAGACTCATTACTTGTCCAATGTTTTTGACTGAGAAGAGGTTAGTTAGGACATTGATCTAGGTGGATATCGGTGGCCACCCACTGTTGGAAGATTGCGTGTTGTACATATCGATGGCTACCCACTGTTGGATATTGGTGGCCACCCAACAGTTGATTGGAGTAGATATACATGAAGGAATTTACACATGCAGGTACAACACCCATGGATGGATAGTATAAGTCATGCCACTTCCGGTGGTATGTGGCACGTCACATGGATCTTCACGATTTAGGAGAAATGAATTTTTGAAGATGACAATGTGAATTGAAGCATAAACTACATGTCAACTCTAATGTTAAAAGGAAGTGACATACGGGTGTAAATACATCTCATTATACATTCATTTTTAAACACACACAATTTTGTTAATGGACAAGGAGATATAAGTCAAATTTTAGAGGAAATATGAAGTAAATAAGACCGAATTTCAAGGGAGGATGAAGTCTTTTGGTGATGTGTTCTAAGGTATGTTATTTATAGGTCATCTTACCATTTCTGCTATATTTTTTTTTTATAGAAGGATTCATATGGTGAAATTTTTATATTATTGAGAAGACATATCTAGGTACCTGTGGTAAAAATTTGAGCTCTTTATTCGCTATAATTTTGGAGATACACTCTGTGGAAGATAAGGTTTTTGACTAGTCCTAAAGCTAGTCATAAACATGTGTTCTGGGTAAAACAATCATAACGTCTTCATAGAGAATCCAAATGAGGCGAGACCAATTGAATTTGAAAGAGTATGGGCTGTAGTTTCATGTGTACAAATTTTAGAATCTTATGTTAAATGTTGAGAGCAGGGCATGCTGTACAAATTCGCTCTCCTGAATAAACCAAAATTGAATAAGGTCTACCATTTTCTCTATAACTCCTTTTCTGGGAGGATTCAAGGAGTGAAAATTGGATGAGTTTCAGAGAATACATTGAGTTATATTATCTATAGGATCATAGTATTCTAATAAGTGAAGAATCGTAGAATTTGAAGAAGTCTCAGGAAGCATTATCAGGTTCTATGTGATGGTTGGTTGATGGTGATAATTTAATGTAAAGTTTTATTATCTCTCATATATTCTTGGGTGGAAGGAAGGGGCAAGGATGGAGAGGTCAACCCTCTGTTGATATTGGAGGATTGTATATTCCTTTTGGAGGTTTATACCTCCCTTTATATTTGGAAGTTGTATCTACCTTTGGAAGTCATTACTTCCCTTGAACAATAACTATTGGTTATTTCTCATATATTGTGCATGGTGTATTGTGGTGTATTGGTGTAACTCTTCTACTATTGTTCATTGCTCATTGGATATAATTGAATATATAATCCGGTTGAAGTATAAGTTGAAAACATTTTTAAATTGTACTTGATACTGATTCACCCCCCTCTCAGTATCATCAATTGGTATCAGAGCCGGTTGCCTTCAGAATAGTTTAACCACTAGAAGGAAAATCCTTAGCAGAGATGGATGACCATGTGAACATTCCAAATGGGATTCAATGATTTGATGGAAGCAATTATGCATACTTGAGTGATAGAGTGAAAACTTACCTAACATCTTTGGGAGTAGACATTTGGTACTCAATTGTAAATGGCTATGTAATCCCAAAGAATGCTCCAACCAATCCAAATGAGAAGAATCTTATGAGTTGTAATTCAAAATCTAGACATGTTATTCTAGGAGCATTGGCACCAACCATTCCCAGCAAAGTGATGGGATGCAGCATTGGTAAAGAGGTATGGGACAAACTCAAGAGTATCTATGAAGGCGATCCACAAGTTAAGCAGGTCAAGCTTCAACGACATTGAGCAGAATTTGAAAATTTGAAGATGGATGAAAAGGAAGATATTGCAACCTATTTGCTTAGAGTTGATGAAGTTGTTCATGATATCATAGGATTATGTGAAGAGATCAATGAATCCTTGGTTGTACAAAAAGTCTTGATATCACTTCTCTTGAAGTATGATGCTAAGGTCTCTGCCATTGAAGAAATTAGATACTTGAACAAAATGACATATGGAATGAGAACATGTACAGAAAGTGACCAGCCAAACAATGAAGCAGCCTTTAAAGCCATAAATAAGACAAAAGCCGAGGATAGCAACCTTGATGAAGAAATAGAAAATTTCATAAGCAGGTTCCAGAAGGGAACTAGAGGATACAAAGGTAAGTCTCCTCTCAAATACTTTAAATATGGTAGAATATGACATATTGTTGAAAACCGCTACTATAAAAAGAGAAGTCTCAACAATAAAAAGAGCTTATACTCCAAGGATGATGACATTTCCTCAAATGAAAGTGATGAAGAAGATAATGATGGAGGAGAATTCCTCTTCATAACCCAAGAAACCCAAGATGATGATCACAAGAGTTCTAAAGAAGAAAAAATCATTTATGAAGAAGATTCAAATGAAGAAACCAACCTTGATTCCTTTGGGGGATACAAAGACAATGTAGAGAGTGAACAAGAAGATGAGAATCTTGAAAAGTTGAAGCATGTTGAAATTGAAAATAACAAGCTTAGAAACACAAACATAATACTAAAAGGTGAATTGAGTAGTTGTGAAGAAGAGAAGGAAGATGAAAATGATGAAACCAACACTCTAGAGCAAGTTGAACAACAATATAGAAGATTGGAATTCAGAAGGAATGAGACATCAAGAAGATCCTCTCCCATCAGGTATGAAATAAATCATTATGAAGGAAGCTACAAATGAATATATCGTGAACCCAGATGGACCACACAACAAAGAAGATCACTTACTCACAGGTATCAAAATTTCTTTCTTAGACATTGTTATACTTGTGGAAATTTTGGACACTAGGCAATCAATTGTAGATTCAATGAAAGGAATAACTATGCAAGCTACATGAATGGTGCAAATAGTAGATATGGAAATGTTCATAGACCTGTCAACATAAATTATAATCCATTTGACCCATTAATGGATCAAAATATTGTATGCTACAAGTGCAATAATCTTGGTCACAAAGCATGAGATTGCAGAGAGATGAAGGAAGATAATCCTATGCCAAATGTCCCCATACTAACTACAACATGGAAAAGGAAAGAAATTTCACACAATGAAAATTTTCGAATAGCATTGGTCACTAAAGAATGCAAAGAAGAAGATGAATGGTTCATAGACAGTGGGTGCTCATCTCATATGATCGGAGATCAAAGAAAATTTGTCATCTTGAAGAAAAAGAGTGGAAATATTGCATTTGGAGATGACTTATCTACCAAAATACTTGGAAAAGGAACTGTAAATCTTGGAAGTGAAAATGTAAAAGAAGGAAAATTCCTATTGGTTGAAGATCTAAAGAATAATCTCCTCAATGTCAACAAAATATGTGATCAAGGATACACTCTTATGTTTAACTCCCAAAAATGTAAAATCAGAGAAAAGAACTCATGAAGATTGGTTGCAACTGCAACAAGAAGACCGAACAAAATATACATCCTATACATGAAGAAGAGATAGAATACAGAAGCCACACAAAAGGATTTCAAGGAAGAAAAAGTCCCAAGGACCAAAAATAAGGATGAATTATTATTGAGTGCCACATGTTCAGGGGGGGCAACCCCAAAGAAGAAGGTCACCTTATGCCATTGAACTTAGGGGGAGAATCCCCACCCTTTTCCATTGATGTCAAAGGGGGAGAGAAATTGGGATCATGATGACAGAGGGAGCATCAGTGCTACCATCAATGACAAAGGGGGAGATTGTTGGAAGATTGGTTGTTGTCATTGATGTCAACCCTAGCCATTGGCTCTTGGACCCCACAGTTGATTGAAGTAGATAGACATGAAGGAAAATACACATGCATATAAAAAACCCATGGATGGATAGTATAAGTCATGTCACTTCCGGTGGTATGTGGCACGTCACGTGGATCCTCACGATTGAGGAGAAATGAATTTTTGAAGATGACAATGTAAATTGAAGCAGAAACTACATGTCGGCCCTAATGTTAAAAGGAAGTGACATAAAGGGTATAAATACATATCATCATACATTCATTTTACATAGACAACTTTTTTAATGAACAAGGAGATATAAGTCAGATTTCAGAGGAAATCTGAAGTAAAGAAGGCCGAATTTCAAGGGAGGATGAAGTCTTTTGGTGATGTGTTCTAAGGTATGTTATTTACAAGTCATCTTACCATTTTCACTATAAATTGTTTTCTAGAACTATTCAGATGGTGAAATTTGTACGATATTGAAAATATGTATCTAGGTACCTTTGGTAAAAATTTCATCTCTTTATTCGCTATAATTTTTGGGATATACTCTGTGGAAGATAGGGTTTTTGACTAGTCCTGAAGCTAGCCATAAACATGTGTTCTGGGTAAAATAGTCATAACGTCTTCATAGAGAATCCAAATGAAGTGAGACCATTTTAATTGGAAAGAGCACATGTTGTAGTTTCCTTTGTACGAATTTCAAAATCTTATGTTAAATATTGAGTGTGGGGCATGCTTTACAAGTTCGCTCTTCTGAATAAACTAGAATTGAATAAGGTCTACCATTTCTCTATAACTCATTTTTCTGGGAGGATTCGAGGAGTGAAACTTGAAGGATTTTCAGAGAATACATTGAGTTATATTATTTACAAGATAACCGTATTCTAAGAAGTGAAGAATTTCAAAAGTTGAAGAAGTCTCAGGAAGCATTATCAGGTTCTATGTGATGGTTGGTTGATGGTGATAATTTAATGTAAAGTTTTATTATCTCTCATATATTCTTGGGTGGAAGGAAGGAGAAAGGATGGAGAGTTCAACCCTCTCTTGATATTGGAGGATTGTATCTTCCTTTTGGAGGTTTATCTCTCCCTTTATATTTGGAATCTGTAGCTACCTTTGGAAGTCATTACTTCCCTTGAACAATAACTATTTATTATTTCTCATATATTGTGCATGGTGTATTGTGGTGTATTGATGTAACTCTTCTACTATTGTTCATTGCTCATTGGATATAATTGAATATATAATATGGTTGAAGTATAAGTTGATTTTTTTTTTAAATTGTACTCGATATTGATTCAACCCCCTCTTAGTATCATCATGATGTCAAGTCGGGGGAGGAACAAAATTGGAAAAGGGTGGAGGAAGAAGAATGGAGACGAGTAGGAAAAATATCTAAAAGGAGGATGCCTAATGGTTAAGGTGGAGAATGGTGGGTTTCCAGGATTGGCTCGGCTTGTAGCCATATTCACGATTGAAGTTATTAGGATGTTTTTCGATTTGAATGGATTCTCGAATGAGACAGGAGGAGTAATGTGGAGCGGGGACTAAAATTTTCATTTGGTCAAAGAAAATAAGGCGTTTAGAGTTAAAAGAGTGTTTTTAAATGGCTGATTTGGAGATTTGGTTATAGGTGGTGTCAGATATATGCTCTTTAAGTCGAGATTTAAAGGTTCTACTAGTCTTACCTATGTATGATTTCCCACATGAGCAAGGGATTTGGTAAACTCATGGGCCAAGCATCGGGTCGGGTTTATCTTTAGCAGTTCTAAAAAGTTGTTTTAGGTTTTTGTAGGGTTTGAATACTGTTTTAATATTTTCCTTAGCTAAGAGTTTCAAGATCTGATCGGTGGTGCCCTGGATATAAGGTATAGATATGGGAGAAGAGGGAGAGACCGTAGTCTTTGGTTTAACGTTGTTGGTTTTGCATAAAGCTTGATTGATTTGAGAGAGAGAGTATCCATTGGATAAAAGGGTTTTGGTTAGGTGGGACTTTTCCTTTGTGAAGAATTAAGGGGAAGAAATACAAATGGCCCAAGTAACCAGGGTTTTAAGGACAATGTATTTTTGAGTTGGATGATGATGGGAGATGGCATTGAGGTATCTATCGATGTGAGTTTTCTTCCTACAGACCTGTGGGGAGATGGAGCCATGAGGAAGGAGAGATATTATGACATATAAGAAATGGATGGAGTTGTCCTTTTCGATTTCTATGGTGAATTGGATGTTAGAGGAAATGTTGTTAAGATGAGTGAAGAAAGAATATCATAGATACTTTAAATAAACTCCAAAATATCGTGAAAATAAAAAAGTGTAGAATTTAAATTAAAATAAAGAAATGACAATACATAAATAGAAATTGAGAGAAACATGTACAACATTTTAAATTAAAACTTAAAACTTTTTGGACATTCGTCTTAATTGAGAAAGTTATAATAAGCAGGGTAAGATTGTTATCGGAGATTGGAATCCATACCTTAAAAATATGTATGAATGCCCCAATGTATTAAATAATAGTCAAATGATTTCAACAATAGACAATTATTTCGCTATAGAAGATATTGAGTTCGGGGTTGAATGTCTTGCAAAGGGAAAAACATAAAACATCAAGGGATATCAAGCAAAAATTCTAAAAATTGGAGCCTCTATTCCTATTCCTTACATCCACAACCTTTTTCAGGGGTGACAAGTGCGGGGGGGAGTCTATTGAATCCTAGAGGAAATCAAATTTCTTATCACACTTGGGGGCTTGGGAAAGTATCTAACAATATTGTTGAGACATATTTGTTGTGTAAAGGCTTAGATATAACAAAGGAAGAGGGACTCAAAACATTAATCGTCTTGGGGGACTCAATGTTGGTGATTAGAGCCATGGTGGGAAAATCAGAGTTGGGAAATAATTCCTTGAGCATTCTCATCTCAAGGAACCACAAAATGCTCATAGATTTTGACAAAGTCACTTTCTTCCATATTAAAAAATAGCTTAATGGAATAGTTTACCATTGGGACAAGGTGGCGTATTTCCTAAGCCCAAGGTCATGTATAAAAATGGGTTGTGTGGTCTAAACCCTATACCATAGAGGATACCCCCTTGATTAATCATCATTCGATGAAGTGTAATAAAAGGATGTGTCACGAGATGAATGGAAAGTGGGTAGAGATACTTGCACACTCAAATAGATTTGGTTGCAACATGGGTCTTCAATGTTGCATGTTGGATTCGACATTGAAATGTGGGAGTATTTATGTAATGGATTTCCTTTTCTGCAACAAATTCACTATGGTGGAGGTTCTTTATTTGGCATCGCGCGATTGGTGTGGAGTGACAGGAGATTTAGGGAAAGGGATCCAATGTGGATTCTGTGAGATTGTTGGTGGATTCAGGTAAATGAGGGTAGAAAATGTGGGTGGATTTCCATCTTCGATGTCGATATTATCTTCAGTCCAAAATAGGAAATCCCTAGTTCTCTAGTTTCTTTTTCCTGTGAATGCCTATGGTGATGGTATTTATGGTTATGTTTTGATTAACCAGAATAGTATCAATCCCTTTCTTCTTGTCTTTTTCAAAATTGGCATTGGAAATATCTATTTGGGGGTTTTGTGTTCTAGTTTCTCTATGCAAAATTCTAGTGGGATAGATATGGACAATGCGGAGTGAAAGGAAGCCAAGAAATCCTTCGTCTGCACAAAGAGATTACCTAGATGAATAAAAATGCCTTCTTCCACATTTCTTTGAATATGACTATGCTAGCACCACAAACACTGCCAATATAATGAGTCTTGTCTTACTATAAAAGAAAAGATTCAATGCATTGGAGGTAGAGTGTCAACAACTTTGAGCTCAAGTTCTTCCATAGTGTTAGACTCCCTATCTCTTGACTCCAACAACCACAGTTCAAGGAATTCGCTGCAGAAAGGTTTTAATGAAGAGGACATGGTTGGACAGGTTCGTGACCCCATGGAAGTGGAAGAAATTGGCTCCCTTCACTTTACAGAGGGGTAGGAAGCTTAGGAAAGTGCACCCCCATGACTAGTTTATGTATTATAGGATTTTTTTTGTTGGGTCAATATGTAAAGCATGCTACATGCAAAAATGTCTAGAATGCATGTATAAAAAAGGAATTATATTTTTTCTTAGATAGTTTAGAAATACAATCAGTTTTGGAGCCAAACTATGCAATATTGTTTTTACTCGGTGTATGCCTCAACACAACCCCCTTTTAGTGAATATAAGTTTATATTTCGGTTTTAAAAAAAAATACATCCACAACCTTTTCAATCTAGTAGTTAAGTATGGATTTCCTAAGCTTTGGACAAAGAGCCTTATTGTTCCTATATTTGAAAGTCGTGAAAAAAATAACCCCTCAAATTATAGCATCATCATGAATAACCCTATTATGGCCAATTTGTATGGAATAATTTTGGAAAAGGAGATTAGCATGTGATTAGAAAATCATGAAATCTGGAAGAATCTAGAAGATATTAGTGTCCCTTTTGAGTTGGGAGTTGCATTTATAAGGTGATATGAGAGTGTCATTTCCAAATTTAGAAGCAACAAGGGAAGAAATTAATTGGATTCAAGTAAGGATGTCCTTTGTCCCCTACTCGTTGTGGCAATTTTGTAAATAGATTAGAATCTTTCCTAGAGGAAGTGGGGTGTGTAGGCACAAACCTCATAATGATAGTTATCATCCTCCACATATATGCAAATGACATTGTTCTTTTAGAAAGGAACCCTTCTTGCCTCTAAAAGAAGCTTAAAGTTCTCAAAGTTTTTTTCACTAACTCTAGGATGACCATCCATACCAATAAAATAAACATATATGATCATGAGTCTAAAAGAGTCACTTGCCCAAAGTTTGTTTATAATAACCATATCTTAGAAGAATCACCTTCATATAAATATATTGGAATTTGAATCCATCATAAGATACAATGGAACCGTGGTGTTGAAAAAAGGATTAGTGGAGGTTGAAAAGCCTTTTTTGCTCAAGTTGAAAATAATTGTACATAT
>JASDQU010437782.1:10287-22421 GCA_032191745.1 Picea mariana | reverse complement strand
ACTTGCCCAAAGTTTGTTTATAATAACCATATCTTAGAAGAATCACCTTCATATAAATATATTGGAATTTGAATCCATCATAAGATACAATGGAACCGTGGTGTTGAAAAAAGGATTAGTGGAGGTTGAAAAGCCTTTTTTGCTCAAGTTGAAAATAATTGTACATATGCTAAGATCTGTTTCTGAGAAAAAAAGAAGTTTATTTTGGCATGCTTGTTATCTTAATGATTTTGTATGTTTTTGAAGTTTAGGGTTGTAGTTTTTCTAAGGAGACTTGGAGGAAATTTAGCAAATCCTAAAGAATTTTATAACACACAATCTTAGAATTAAAAGTAGTATTCCCTACCCTATCCTTCTTTTAGTGGAGTGTCTACCTCTCATGGAGGTTAATTTTATGATAAGGTACTTATTGTACAAGTATAAGTTGGCTAGAATGAAGAAACAAAGGCTTCCTATAGAATCTTCAAACATTAGTACAAATCACTTGAAGCTAAAGAGAGGGTGGACTCAAGATGTTGCTTCATGGCTTCATTATTAAGGCATACTAGAAGAGGATGCCCTTCATAATATCAACACCATTAATAGTATTGTCGTAACTAACTTAAATAAAACCTATGATGCTACAATGAGATTGAGAATAAGAAAAACGGTTTACTAGAAATAGTCCATTAACCTTAAGTTAGAAGATCAAAATGAGTTTTCCATTGTTGTTAGTTTTAAGAAGAAAATAAATATTGCAAAAATAAGAACAAACTTTCATGAAATTCATAATGAAACTGGAAGGTGGACAAGCAGCCTAAAAGACCTTAGGAAGAAAGAATTTGTAAAGTTTGCAATTCTAACAAAGTAGAAGATTAAAAACATATACTATTGGATTACATAACCTGCACAGAGATTAGATCTCATTTTCAAAACATCCGTGAATCTATGAGATATATTAATAATGTGTAAATCCATAAAATCTAAAATAAGCTTTTTAGTTTTATTTACAATCTATTTTATCATATAAACAACATAATAAAACATGGTAATTTAATTTTCTTTTAATTTTTCTTTGTCAAGATCTACATCATAATTGTATTCTACATTTTTATCATAAATGTATAATGTACTCTCATAGGATAAATTGTAGGGTTGAAAAAGTTTTTGGTAAAGTGAAGTTACACTAATCCAATGTTTTTGGCTTGGAAATGTTGTGGATTCATGCATTCCCAAATATTAAAGAGATGGGAGCCTTTACCAGTCCTGCACTCAACTACCAATCTCTTTTAGGTGTCCTTAGGTATTTATGGGTCATGTACTTCCTCATTCAATGAATTTGCAGGAGTCTCGTAGCTATTGAAGGATATTTTGTATCATCACACCAGTTTAATAAGAAATCTAGTGTGAACCTTGACTTGGCCAATTACATATTTGACTAGGGTGAATGGCATGCAAATGGTGAATAACCATGCTTTTAAGTATATTAGAATGTGTTAATTATGATTTTTGATGTTTTTGGTTAAAATCACTTAAATGTCATAGGTAAGTGAAATTGGGGTGATAACATATGCTCCATGATGTGTGAGGTTAGAAGCACATTGTATATCCGAAATACATAATGGGTTTCTTATTCATGTAGGTAGAATGATATATATAAAGAGAGAGTGAATATTGAAGGGAGTAGCTCTAACATCGAGAAAGAATGCCACTTGCAAAAATTAACAATAATAAGGTGATACATTCATATAGGCTCTTTACAAATAAGGCAAGCATACCCATGCTCATGAAATACTGAAAGCAAAGTGCAATATTGGATCATGGGTAGAGCTAGATCAATGTTACATCTAAAAAGGAATGTTTCTTTTAATTAAAACATGTGATGGATCAAGGTCAACCGTATGGGAAAATATCTACAATAAAGGAGGCCCATGGAGGATGGGGTTGGAACATGTGGAGAGCTACCATGAGGGGAGCTCTACTTAGAGGCTTAGAATAAATGATGAAACATAGGAATACATGTTCAAGGTCTTCAACTGGACCTGTGAGACTACTACCATCAATGTTTACAAATATATGCAACGTGATAATGAGGTATGAGTGAGCACGTGAGAAATCATTTGGTAAGAGATCAACAATGAAAATCTCTTCAAATATAAGGTAGCCCAAATGATAATGATAATGGGTCCAAGGTATGAGTATGACACGGGATGGTGTGAATACATGTGTTGAAGTCTAACATTACCTGGAACCATGTCCTCAAATATCAATGATGAAACATCTATTACAACATGTGAGGAGCATCATCGATTATGAAAATGAAAACAAGATTAATGGATCATCTAAACCAAAACCCACAATGAATGTGTTGGTGTCAATAGGGGTAGATTCATTGGATAAAGGGCACAAATGTGTCCCCATAAACCAACACAAGGAATGGACAAAATGAGAGGTGTACAAGAAAGAGATCTTGTAATATCCCTCGATCGAACCCAATTTCAAATGTAATATAAATATACTTAAGCTGGTGAGTAGTTTTGACCTCATTTGGTAATACACATCATGTGGCATAGTGCGCGCATGAACTGCGTAGTAAAATGATGTAATATGCACATTGCAGGATACTGAGCGCAGTAACTAAGGTGTGTGCAGTATGGAGGACAATGAGCCTCATGTATATGATATGTATTATAGGCTAGTGAGCCGGTTATTATAAGATGGGATGCTTATGTTTTGGTATTAGGCCGGAATGCCTAGATGTCAAGGGCCAATGCGCCTAATTTGTACATGACTCATGATTAATATTAATACATCGCTGCATGCAGATCGACCACAATAAAAGAGATGGGGGACTGAACTTCACCAGTTAGGGAAAGGGAGGGCCAAAAGTCAAGGGAATATTATATTGATATTCCTAAAATGTAAAGTATGGATAATTATTTTATCCTAAGTTCTAAAGTTGGAGACAAGTGGACCAAAGTAACTTCTGATATGGCAAGTGTCAAGTTGGGGACATGGATTCATATCGTGGGGGACTTATCTCATTTGGGTGATCTTTTCCACGAGGGGGGGATTTTTCCAGACCAAAGCCTGACCATCATTCTCATCATCACTTTTCACGAAGACTTCACAGTGATTCATGTACACACTCAGTTATCCAGTCAATGGTTCCATGACCATTTTCACTCATGCATTCGGTTATCCTTGAGACAACTATTTCACCATTTTGGAACATGTTCCCATACCTCCTTTTGGTTGGTGTACCTGGTTAGCTTGGAGCGGGATTGAAGAAGCGGGTTTTCAGGCTCGTGAGCAATTCTCTGAGCAAGAGAATTGTTGGGAATTGATTCCCGAAGGTGCTAAACTGTAGCTACAACGCTCCAAGAATTTTGTTCTGGCCTGTTGCTGAAGCCCTGGAAGGGAAGTGGGGCAGTCGAGGGAATGTTGAGTAGAGAAGGGGCACACTTCCTTGGGTGGGATAGGCATGTGGGGAATAAGAGGTTGTAGGTTGTTAGTTGAGTGCGCACCTGAGACAGAGTCTTTCCTGTTGTCCTTGAGGCCTAGCCTGAATAGGAGCCCTTTACCCTAGGTGGAGTTCAGTCCCAGCTCGGGGGTGACTTACTGTTGAGAGTGATGAACAATGTAGTCTATGGCTAGGAGGTTCGTGGACAGTCTGTAAGCAGTTGGTGATAGTCTTTCTAAGATAAGTACCAATTGTATGATAAAATGATATGTTGTTTTGTTATTTACATGCCTATGTTACGATTTTAGCATATATGTGATTATTATTGCTTGTGTGCTTATGGGTAATTTCCTGTAAATGTTGTATATCTGTGGTTACTGTTATTTCCATATAAAAGTCGTATGTCACAAAAAGAAAATTGTTGTTTAACTTTAAAGCTTCTGCTAGAATGTTGTATGTATATGTTTTAGCTGCATGTAGTTTAAAGAGTAAATATAGGTGGCATAACTCAGTTGATTACTGAGAATGTTACTAACTAGTGTCAGGGCATGAGTGGTTGCTCTGGAGTGGCGCTCTCCAGCCTGAGGTTGGTCGGGGGAACGTTACAAATTGGTATCAAAGCTTCAATTCAACACTGAGCTTGGATGGGCCAGAGGGGTTCAGTTGAAGTGAATATTCATAGAAAAGTAACTTCGAAGTGACTAGAATTGGAGTCACGGAGTTTCCTTGGAAAAGGTTGGCGTACTGGCGCGCGTGGTAAATTTTTGCACCACGCAGGAAAACGTTGGTGTGCCAATGTGTGCGGTAAATTGTGGCATCACGCGGAAAATTATTATGTGTAGATGCACGCGCTGAATTTAACCTTGTGCGGTGAGCACACACATAGTAAGGTGCACATGGGGTGCGCAAGTATCGCTTAACGCAGAGGATTTTGGTTGGTACATGCATAAGTATGAGTATAAGTTGTATCATGATAGTGTATTAAGTAGTGTGCGCAGATAATTGGGCACGATGAATATGTTGAACTTGACATGGTGCATGCATAGGACGAAAATGCATGTGGAATATTAGTGCATGGTATCGAAACTGTGCATAGTGGGTATTGGCTCACAACGTCGGAGTAGTGCGCATAAGTAGTTGGTGCAACGAAGAAGAAATGCATAGTAGATTTAGGTGCACGGAAAAGCGTTTTACCTTGTGATATTGCTATGCACATTAAATATAAATGAACAGGTCGAAGTTTAGTGCGCGCGAAGTAGCTTGGAAGGCGATGAGTCTGAGTTTAAATTCCATATTAATAAAAAGAAAAAGAAACACACAACTGCATCGATGAATTAATTAATTAAAAAGAATTTCAAACTTTAATTTCCTTCTATTTAGACAGATGAAAATAAAATATAAGATTACAATAAAAAACTTACTATAAAAGAGAACAAGATTCATAACATCACTAGTTAGAAATTGTAATAAAACAGTCTAAAATTTGTTTTTGTATTTAGATAATCATAATAATTAAAAATTACAAAAAGAGGATGACAACAGTTGGCCTGTTGAAAAAGGGTCGTTTAAGAACATGCCTATCATCTCTGGTAGTCTTTACCTCCGCTACCAACTATTCAAAATTCGCTGAGACATACTTATTTTAGTTGAAGACTTACTTCAGCTTAGCGATCTCCACCTTTAAAAAAGAGTCTAACCAGACCGGTTGATTCTCTCCAACACTTTCGGCCGCTTCAGCCATAGATTCTTCCTTCTTCTGTCGCTTTCTCCTTTTCTTCTTAGAGGCTGGCTTGTTGATGACTAAATCCTTTATAGTGGGATTCAGCCTAGCTTCCAATCATGAGTCTATAGTCGGCTCTGTGTGGAACTTAGTTGCTAAAATGTGTGCAAGGACCCTTTCCTCCTTACTCACAGGAAAGTCTAGCATGTTGCTCGAATAACCAGTCTCACTCAACTTAGCCTTGTTCATGTATCTCAGGTTGGGGATACCGAAATGTGTCTTTACAGAGAGTAGGAAGTCGAACAGTTTGGAGATTACTTCAGTTATGGATATGCATATATATTTATACTTGGGGAATGGTAATTATAGAACTCCATTTATGAAGCGCAGATGGATTACGTACAAGAGCGTTGGGTTGTCATGCTTGGCCAATCCATTTCAAATGATTAGATTTTCAATTCATTACATGGCGGCATTCAGTTGACGTCACATGGCTATGAAGTACTGAACAAGTGAAGAAGGGTGATCTGACTAGCCGTCGCTTGCTCCACGAGTGGTGGATTTGACATATTGAGGCACATGATACCGCGTCTTGGCGAAAGTAGTTTTGGAAAACCACCTTCTTGCTCAAGTGTGTCTCTGAAGGCACTGTGCGTCTGTGTTTTCGAGACTTGGGTCTTATCTAGAATTTCCATGGTGATAACACTAGGAAATTGGGAGAGATAATTATGATGTGTATATAGGATCAAAAGGTACTTATTCCCATGAATTGTTGAAATTTATCCTAATAAGTTGCGATGGCTACACGTTTTGCAGAATTAACAACAACTTGACCAGATCAGACTAGCACGGAGTCCATAAGAATGGTAGAAGCATAGGGGAATTACAGTCAGCAAAATGAGAGCAGAGGGGTGGATGTCCATTTGGGCATGGAAGGAACAAACTCCAATGGACATGGAGAAGAAAGGAATGAAGATATGAATATGACTGAGACCATTAAGAATTTGCAAAAGGATGTCCAAAGCCATAAAGATGATAATGAAAGGCTTATGAAAGCCAAAGAGCAGCAGGATGACTTCAACATGAAGCTATTGGAGGGTTTGAACATAATAGAACAAAAATTGGTTAAGGAGAGTGACTCAAGTAAATCTGAGAGTCACAAATCTTCAGAGGAGAAAGGAAAAGTAAAAAGTGCTAGTAGATATCACCATCATTCCCAAAGGCGTTCCAATAAGAGAGTAGGCAACAGCTCCAGCCTATCCCCTGTCATAAGGTATAAGAGATCTGGGGTGTATGAGCTGTGAGGAGAAATGAAAAAAATCAAACCTCCTACATTTGATGGTGAGCACAAAAAGGATTAAGATGCAAAAACATGGTTGCTAGGCATGAGGAAATATTTTCAATTGCATAATTATTCTTCTCATGCAGAAGGTAGAATCACTATCTATCAACTCAAAGAAAAGGCCTCCATGTGGTGGGATCAACTTGTGTAGGTGCAACACATTGTAGAGAAAAGTGTTACTTGGAAGGAATTCAAGAAGTATTTTGAGAAGAAGTACTTAACTAAAAGGTACTATGACAAGAAAATGAAAGAGTTCTTTGAAATTAAGCTTGGAAGTACGACCATAGATGAATATGAGAGAAGGTTTCTGGAACTACTAAAGTATGTCTCTTTCATCAAGGATGAGATAGTCAAGATTCAAAGGTATTTAAGTGGATTGTCATCGTTCATCAATGACAAAATATAGTATGATGATCCCAAGACATTAGAAGAGACCATAAAGAGAGATAAATGCTTATATGATAAGCAGAAAGCAAAGCCAACTTTCCAAAAGGCTTGGGAAGACAATAAGAAATTCAAGATGGATCAGAGGAAGAAGGAAGCTAAGCCACTATTCTTCAGAAATAATCCACAAGGGCAGAAAACGCATAAAGAACCCAGAGTGATTGACACAGGAAGTCAAGGGCCAAGACAACCACCTATGCAATGTTGGGGTTGTAAAGGGGACCATAGGTTCAGAGGTTTTCCTCAGAGAGGTGAAAAAAGTAGGGTTGTTCGCAATGTACAACGGGTTGAGACAGTAGAGGACATGGGCAGATATGTGACAAGGATTTATGTAGCCCTAGACAACAAGCAAGCAGAGTATCAGTCCCACATGATTGAAGTGGAAGGTATGATCAACAACCAAACCCTTGCTATTTTAATTGATTCAGGAGCTAGTCATAGTTATATAGACCCTAAGATGGTGGAAAGTTTCCAATTGCCAAGAAGAAAGCATGGGAAATGGTTGGTGCAATTGGCTACAGGAGCCAGAAGAAAAGTTAATGATATGGTTAAGTCATGCCTCGTAGACATGAATGGACTGAACACCAAGGCGGATTTGAACATCTTTCCTTTAGGTTCCTATGACTGTCTAATTGGGATGGATTGGTTGGACCAACACCACACTCTCTTATATTTTCACAACAAAGCATTTATTTGCCTGGATGAGGAAGGGAAACTAAGGAAGATACATGGAATTCCCAGGGCAGTAACCATTAGAGAAATTTCAGCATTGCAACTGAAGAAATGTTACAGAAAAGGATGTCAAATATTTGCGGATCATTTGGAAGAGACACCTAAAGATAAGGTGCCAAATTTGGAAGATTATGCAGCCCTGGAAGATTTTGAGGATGTGTTCAAGGAGGTACCAGGACTACCCCCAAAGAGAGACATTGATTTCTCTATAAATTTTATGCCTGGTGTAGTACCAATATCAAAGACTCCTTACAGAATGAGTACACTAGAATTGAAGGAGTTGCAAATGCAGCTTGAAGAACTTCTGAAGAAGGGGTATATACACCCAAGCGTGTCACCTTGGGGTGCCCCAGTCTTGTTTGTGAGAAAGAAGGATGGAACACTAAGGTTGTGCATTGACTTCAGACAGTTGAATAAAGTGACTATTAAGAACAAGTATCCTCTACCAAGGATTGATGACCTCTTTGATCAATTGAAGGATGCAAATATATTTTCAAAGATAGATCTCAGATCAGGATACCATCAGGTAAGAATTAAATATGAAGATATTAGCAAGACCACCTTCAGGACAAGGTATGGTCATTATGAGTTCACAGTGGTACCATTTGGGTTGTCGAATGCACCAGCTGTTTTCATGTGCTTAATGAATGGTGTTTTCCGAGAGTATTTGGACAATTTTGTCATTGTCTTTTTGGATGACATTCTTATATATTCCAAGTCATAGGAAGAGCATGAACATCATTTGAGGATGGTGTTGCAAGTATTAAGGGAACGACAGTTATATGCCAAATTGAGCAAGTGCTCATTTTATCAGAAACGAATTCATTATTTGGGGCATATCATTTCAAAGGATGGGATAGCAGTGGATCCTGAGAAGATAGAGGCCATTAGAGAATGGTCATCACCGAAGAATGTGACAGAGGTGAGATCATTCATGGGTCTTGCAGGTTACTACAGAAGATTTATTGAAGGATTCTCGAAGATTGCACATCCAATCACTTCCTTGCAAAGAAAGGGAGTGAAGTTTCAGTGGACACTGGATTGTGAAAGAAGTTTCCAACACTTGAAACAATTATTGACAAGTGCTCCAATATTAAGGATCGCAGACCCAGAAGAAGACTTCATCATATGCACTGATGCATGTAATGAAGGACTTGATGGAGTCCTCAATCAAAATGGGTTTGTCATATGTTACGAATCAAGGAAGTTGAAGGATCATGAAAGAAACTATGCCACTCACGATCTGGAGTTGGCAGCCATAGTGCATGCCTTGAGGAAATGGAAACACTACCTCATGGGAAAGAGGTTTGAGCTAAGAACAGACCACAATGGTCTGAAATATTTATTTGATCAGCCACATCTAAATGCTAGACAAAGCAGATGGTTAGAATTTCTAAGCAAATATGATTTTGATATAAAGCATATCAAAGGAAAGGAGAATAAAGTGGTTGATGCACTTAGCAGGAAGGTGCATGAGTTACATACTTCAGCCATTAGCATGTATCGAACTGATGTTAAAAGCAAAATTTTGGAGGCTGCCAATGCAGAACAGTAGTATAGAGAATTGGTAGCAATGCTATAGTAGGGGAAAATACTTCAAAAGGTGGATGATTATAAGTTGGGAATAGATGGAATATTGTTGCGCAAGGACAGGATTTTCGTTCCAAATGTCCAGGACTTGAAATGTATGATTTTTCATGAAATGCATAATGTTCCTTATGTAGGGCACCCTGAATATCAGAAAATCGTAGCAGCGATCAAGAGCCATTACTTTTGGCTAGGTATGAAGAAAGAGATCATCGAATACACCACTAAATATATAGAATACCAAAATTCATAAATACCAAGGATAATTTTAAATATAAAATTAAACTTTTACTTATTCATCATAATCTACATTATATTTTCTCCTTCTTTTCATGTTATTATCTACACATTGCTTTTCAATTTATTTAGAATGAGTGAACTTTTTTTCCGTAGAAAATTGACTCAATTATAATTCGTTAAGACTTCTCAAGCTATATAATAATGAAAGTAAATTCTCTCATTAAAACTTAATAATGACTAAGTAAATTCTCTATATCATTAAGACTTAATAATGAGTGAGTAAATTCTCGACTTAAGTGTATTATGATTTTTTTTAATAGATACATAATATAAAAACAAAAATTATAAAAACGTGCCTCGTAACTTTATAACAAAAAAATTTCAATGTCTATTGAGAAGCATTATTCCATTACATTTCTTCTAGAAGCATTCTTTCATTACATTGATTTTAAAAATCTCGACGTGTATTCAAGAATTAAAAGCATTCTAGAAGAATTCTCGAATCACAATCTTCCATTACATTTCTTAAATAAATGAATTGTCGAATCACATTTTAGGATGACAACGAGTATAAAGTTACCATATAAAATATTAGAAATACCTTAAATCAACCTCAAAATGTTATAAAAATAAAAAATATGGGATTTTAATTAAATAAAGAAATGGCACTACATAACTAAAAAAAATTGGACACTCATACTCATTTTTATTGAGAAAGTCATATTAAGCAATTTAAAAATTTTTGTACACTCATATTCATTTTCATTTTTATTTTTCATTTTTATTTTATTGAGAAAGTCATAGTAAGCAATCTAAAAAATTTTGTACACTTATATTCATATTCATTTTCATGAGTAAAATTGTTATTAGAGATTTGAACTTATATTTTAAAAATATTTATGAATCTCCCGGTGTCTTAAATAATAGTTAAATGATTTCAACAACAGAATGCTTTCGCTTTAAAGATATCGAGTTTAAGGTTAAATGTCTTACAATGGAAAAACTAAAAGCATCAAAGGATATAAAGTAAAAAATTTAAAAATTGATATATTTATTCTTATTCCTCACACCCACAACTTTTTCAATATAGTAGTTAAGCAAGGATTTTCTAAGATTTGGACAAAGAGTTTTGTACATGTATTGTTCTTATTTTAAAAAGTGACGTTAAAAACAATCCCTGCTATTCTTATTTTTAAAAGTGGTGACAAAAATAACCCCTCAAATATTAGAATCATTATGAATAGCCATATTATGTCTATGTTGTATGGTATAATTTTAGAAAACGAGAGTAGCATGTAACTAGAAAACCATGATAAGAGAGCTAAAGAACAAGTTTGTTTCTAAAATTATCACATCACTTTAGATAATTCAATTAAGTTCTTAAGATTATCGACACTCACTATAGAGTTTCCTTTGACTCTGTGGCATGAATGGATTCTATAGAATGTTCTAGCTCCTCTTTTATGCTCTCAAATCTCACTCATAGATGCTCTCCTCAATTATAGAACAAGTATAATGCTAAAAGTGAAACCCCTTCTCTTCCTAGCAGCCGACTATTTAGCATAGGGTTAGGTTTTTGGCATGCCTCAATCCTCAATCAATGTTAGCATTTTAGACCTTCTAGAATATTCTTGAAAGTCCACATGTGACTAGCCCCACATATGTGAGTAATGGCGCAAACGTGGCATCCACTCTGTACCATGGTGATCAATAAGATAGGTCAACTTGCGAGAGGCATAACTTATGCATATGAGCTTCAATTGAGGCGATTTTTGAACCACTGGAAAGCTCTTGTTCTATAGAATAACATCAAGGGCTTGGGAGCTATGCTCATAAAATTTTGATCCAAAAAAGTGCCATTTGATGCCTCAAACTGGCTCTAGAAGGTTTTAGACCCCAAATCACCAAATTGGGACCTCCCACTAAAATTGGCCTTGCAAGCCAATTCCTCATATTTTTCCACCTAAAAAGTACCAAGACAGATGAACAATTATATAATGATCCATTCTTGATCACCTTTAGTCATTCTACTAAATTCATAGGTACATGAGAGTGATATCCCCAAGTGTTGTTTAGTGTATAGAGACAAAATGGACAACAAGTGTTTGTAATGCTAGTTTCAAGTATGCCTAGGGAGATTTTGATATACCTCATGGTACATGGAAGATTGAATCTATGATAAAATTATGGTTAATGTGGTACTACTCACCAAGTACCATTAAAGGTGTACAAGGAATCCAACTGGGTGGCCCCACTTATATGCCCTACATGTATGCTTCCTAGCAACATTTTTACCTGTTAAATGATAAATCTTTGTGTTTAGAGATACCAAAACACATCTCAAGCCTATATTTTTTTTAACTTGGGTGTTTTTCTACACAAGAAAGAGCTCTAATACCACTTGTAGTGTACTTATGTAGCAAAAACAATGAATTAAGAGCAATATCAAAATAAATATAAACTATATACTATAAAATAGGAAGAACAAGAATATTGAACCTATAAAATATTAACCCTTATATTGATAATCTAGAAAGAGATAAATGCCCACAAGCCTCTTCAAGAGGGCAACCTCCAAATTAACAGAGCCCCATTGTAATGATAATAGTTAACAAAACATTGCATAG
>JASDQU010437781.1:0-25032 GCA_032191745.1 Picea mariana | reverse complement strand
ATTGTCTACTTGATATTCTGGTTTGAGGAATTCTTTGGAGAAGGTTGCATTTAGGTTCATAGATTTAAACCACCTTTCACCAGTATTAGGTATTTCAGTAGTTGTTGCTATGGTCACTTTAGATACCTTAAGTTCTAGTGTCTCAAATTTGGTTTTGGTTCCATTAAAGTTCAAAGCAAATTCCCTAGCCACCTTAGGGTGCCCCCTCTGCATTTTCTGACAAAAACTAAAACATCCCACTCTTTGGAAGACTTCTCTGATCAGGGGTTCAACAACAAACAATCGCATGTCATAGGGATCATTCCTCATAGTTCCCCCTCCCTTGTGAGCCTTCTCTTGTTGTGGAGTATCCATTGATGTCATATGAAGAAACTTTTACCACCAATTTTAATGATGCAAGAGGCAAAACAGGAAAAACAAAGGACTGGGGTTTTGATGGATGGTGTTTCTCAAAGGGTTGGTTCTATATAAGGATTTATATGTTTATCAACCTATTTGACCTCCATGCATAAGAAAAGATAGCTTGCAGTCAGGGAGATGAAGGAAGACTACATAGAATCATCAAGGTATAAGGAATCAACTTGATGTAAAAAGGTCTTGTTCACCATCTCACTATCCTCTTGCAAAAATTCACCATGACTTCGCAAGCAGACAACTGTTAAATTCAGACTAGATAGAATTGAATCTAAAACTAAGAACCTGATGGAAATAGACTGTGTAAAAGCTTCTGGGACAGGGGATTCACAGCGCCAAGTTGATGCACAGAGTTTACAGTGCCAGAACAAGGGGGTTCACAACGCTTAGGAAAGTAAGCAGAATCAGCTGAATACGAGATAGGGAAGGTGGCCTGAAACAAAGGTTTGTTTAAGGATTTGATAAACAAGGCTCATAGATCATGCAATTGGGCTGGGAAACATGATAACAAGGTAAGTAGGAAATTTCAAAGTGCGGATCACCAGTTTGCAGTGCCCAAGAGAATAAATAAAAAAACGAATCATTTCATGTTCTTCAGATGAGCTAAAAATACTCATGGAGTACATGGTGGATGTGAATTGAAGATTGATATCCTTGAGCTTGAACAAATTTGTTTGCAGATGGCCTAACCTTCAACTCACTTTCTCTAGCCAGTTCATAGCAATTTCTGTCATGCATGCCTAAAAACACCAAGTTTGCAGCGCCGAGCTAGAAGTGATTTGAAAACTTGGAGAAAACAATTAGAAGATTTTATGACGAAATCCTCAAGCTATATTTTAAAATATAAGTGTTGAAAACAAGGAGATCTTCGCTAACAAGACTCATGAGCGTAATGATGGTAATGAAATTATAATTTACTTTGGATGCATTGTGAACTCTCTGATGAGTTGGCAGCACACAAATCAAACATGATTTGACATTCTAACGGGTAAAGGGACAAAATGAAGGGTTTTGAGTACATCATGGAAAAGATGACATGTCAAGGTGGTAGTGGAGGCATAAAATATACAAAAGATGAAGGATTGTCTAACGTATCATGATGATCAAGATATGAACCAAGGATTATAGACCAACCTCAATATTAATCTTTATTTTATTTGTGTCAAAACCCAAAATGACTACAGGAAAAAGACAAAGCCAAAAAATTTAAACAACACTAATGACTCAAAATAAAAAACCTAAAGAATTTTTGACCCAAGCAATTCTATGTGATAACATGGGCTCCACAAGGGATGACATGCTCCCTATGAGCTGCCAAGAACAAGCAATTTTAGTGTCTTATCCTAGGGCTATGGGATCATTTATTTAAAAGAAACAAAAAAAAAAATGATATTTACAATGGAAGGAAAAGCCAGTCATGGATTTAAGAAAAATACTTCTTTAGAAAGTGCCCATTAACTGGGCCACCAGAAATTTCAGAGTCTTCCAAGTTCTGCATTTCATAAGTGTTATTTTGAAAAACTTCAAAAATCTTGAAACGACCAATCCACAAGGCTTCAAATTTACCATGTTTTCCTTTGTATTTCCTTTGTGCATCCCAATTGAGCACTAGATCTCCCAGCTAGAAATATTCTTTTTTTACCTTCTTGTCAAAAGCTTGCTTGATCTTTTGCTGATGGATTTGTTCTTTATCAAGGAGTTTCTCCCTAGTCTGTTGTACTTCTACTAGATGATGCATCCTTCTGAACATAGAATATGGTTCTCCTTGTTGGTCCTGAAGGAACTTTTACATGAGAAAGGCAAGATGAGTAGGAAAAATAGCTTCAATCCCATAAACAAGTTGAAAGGGGGGAATACCAAGTGATGTCTTTGTAGTGACTCTATCTACCCATAGGGAAAATTTTAACTTTAAGTCCCATGATTTCTTGTTGTCCTCCAGTAACTTCTTAATAATATTTACAAGGCTCTTGTTAGAAGACTATGCTAAACCATTACATTGGGGGTAATAAGGCATAGAATGGACTATATTTGAATCCCATACTTCTCAAAAAAAAATTACTAATGGTTCATCTTTGAAGGATGCAACATTATCAGTAACAATCTTGCTTGGGCAACTAAACCTTGGCATAATATCTTCAAGAAAACCAATAATTACCTTTTGTGTGGCACTCCTTGTAGGAATGGTTTCTATACACTTGGTGAAATAGTCAGTTGCAGTCAAAATCCATCGATGTTTACCACTTGAATTTGGATGAATTTCCCCAATGAATTCAAGTCCCCATTATTGGAAAGGGCCAGAAACAACTACAAGCTTCAGAGGCAAATATTTCAGTTGTTGCTTTCCTGAAAATTTCTGACATTTGTCACGGGCTCTAATCTTTGCAAAAACATCAGTAAAAAGGCTAGGCAAAAAATACCCAGCTCTGAGAATCTTATATGTTGTGGTCCTCCAAATATGATGACCCCCACACTAGCTATCATGAAAATGAGTCATGGTCTTTTGAGCCTCCTTTGGATCTACACATCTCAAAAGAACCCGTAGAGGATCTTTCCAATACAGTATGTGATCAATGAGGCAATATCTTATTGCTTTTAGTTTCAAATCTCTCACCTTGTTCTTCTCAAAACCATCAGTAGGCTGCAACTTTTGCAAGAAATGAATAATGTCTTTGTACCAAGTGCATTCTGCCACGTTTGGACTGATATGTGATCTATTATCAGGGATATCAATTTGTTGGTTTTCAAAGTTTAGGTTCATGAAATTAACCCCCGGTGATTTGCAATTGGATTCAGGCAGTAATCTAGTTAAACCTTTCCCTTTCACCAACTTAGTAGGCTTCATTTCAAGGTCAAAATCCAGAATTTTGGAAATCCACTTACTCCTCTTTCCATCTATGTCTGGCTGGATTAGTATTTCCTTCACAGAGGTTGATGGGACATAGGAAATAATCCTGGAATGAAAAATATATACCCTGAAGGTTTTAAGGGCTTTAACCAAAGCATAAGCTTGATTTTCCATAATATCATACCTCACCTCTACATCCCTTAATGCCCTGCTAAAAAAGGAAATGGGTTGCTCCATCCCATCTGTGTTATTCTAAAGAAGAAGAAGAACCAATGTGTCATTTGAGGCAAAATAAAATATCAGAAATTCCTTTGAATAATCAGGGTTTATGAGAATAAGTGCCTCAATCAATGCTTGTTTGATTTGATCAAAATAATTCCAAGCTTCAACAATCCATTTCACCTCATTTCCCTTTCTAAGCATAGATGTGATAAACTTAACCAATTCAACAAAGTTAGAGATGAATCTTCTCAAAAAAATTATTTTACCCAGGAAAGACCGAATCTCCTTCTTAGACCTAGGAAGAGACAAATTCTTGATGGCCTCTACTCTACTTGGATCAATCCTTACCCCTACTGAGACAATGTGTCCAAACAACTTGCCTTCTTTCATAGCAAATAATGACTTTTTAGGATTGAGTGATGGCCCAAACTTTCTACATTTCAAGAAAACCTTATTCAAATGATGATAATGTTCCTTATTAGACCTTGAGAACACTATAATTTCATCTAGATAAATGACCACAAATTTTTCCTTTTCCCCGTTAAAGGCAATATCCATTGCTTGTGGGAAGGTTGATCCTGCATTCATTGAACCAAAGGGAATTTTGGCATACATAAATGTGCCCCAAGGAGTAGTGCAAGTTGTTTTCTCTCTATCTTCAGGTAAAACTAAGATCTGATTGTAGCTTGAGAAGCCATTAATGATGGACATCCTTGCTGAAATAGTCACTCGCTACAAAATATGTTCCATCTTGGGCAAGGGATAATTATCTTTTTTGGAACTTCTATTTAAATTTTTGAAATCAACACAAAGTCTAATTTCACCATTCTTTTTCCTCACAGGAACTAGGTTGGCCACCCACTCAAAGTACCTTAAAGGTATGATGATCTTAGCATCAAGCAACATCTTGACTTCCTTTTCCATAATAGGCAACAACATGGGATTTATCTGTCTTAGTTTTTTCCTAAATGGCTTGGTCTCATCCTTCAAAGGAATTTTATGTTCAATGATTCTTGTATCATAAGTTTGTAGGTCCTCATATTTCCAACCAAATAAATCAACAAACTCCTTTAATAACTTCATATACTCAGATCCTTGTTCCTATGATAAATTGCTAGACAACTTTAAATACTTGGTATTTTCCTCTGTACCTAAATTGCATTTTGTCACATCAACTTCTTCATTTTAACTTGTAACCTTCACAACCACATCATTTTTGTCAAATAATTTCTCCAGAGGGACCAATCCTTTGGGAATATGGTTACTGAACAATTGGACAATCTTGTGGTTTGCAATTTTGTTGAAGAAAATAACAGCATGAGGGATCTTTATATCATCTTGATCTTGATCAATGTGAAGAGAAGAAAACTCTTCCACTGTTTCCATAAATATATTAATCTCAAGATCATCCTCAAAGACCTTCCAATGTTTTACATCGTCATGTATAGAGGGTCTATATTTCACTTCCACCATAGCATTATTTTCCCTTGGAACAAAAGAAATGTTAAAAGCTAAGAAAAAATTGCCAATAAGATCCCAAACTTCATTTTTGTAAGTTCTCAATCTCAGATGTTTTGTTTGATACAAATTTTTAACCTGATGCACAATTATTTCAGCATCTCCGAAAAATACTAACTCCTCAATCTTCATATCTTTATCATCCCTCAAACCCAAAACAAGAGCCACATACTCTGCAACATTATTTGTGGTTTCAAACTCTAGTTTATAATACAAGGATATGATTTCTTGAGCTGGGGAAATAAAAACCACTCCGACACCAGCACTTTCTTTAGAAGAGGCCCCATCAAAAAACATATTCCAAACTGGGGTATCTTGAGGAGGTGTCTCACATGTTTTAATAGGTTGTTTTCTAATTTCAATGGGTGACTGAGGAGCTTCAGTGAGTTTTAGAATATTGGATCCCAGATCAGTGTCAACTACATAAATTGGATGGTTTGTAGGATTATCTTCATCACTGATGATGTAAGCTAGTTGTGCTTCCATATAAAGCCTTATGTGCTCTCCTCCAAACACAAGTATAGTGGCATATGAAATATCCATCTGCAATGTCCCCCCTAGTATCTTAATCCAAGATCGTGACAATAGCATCCCAAACTTAGGGGGGACATCAGCTACTACAATATCCATGACCACACTCTTCATGGGAAATTGAAACAAAGTAACAACCATGTCTTTAATCACTCAAAGGAATTTCACTTTCCTGGATTCAAAGGAGTATATGTCATGATAGGTTTTAGTAATATCTAGACCTAGCTCATCCATGATAGTTTTAGGCATAAGGTTATCAAATGCACTTGATTCCATCAAGCAGTGGTGCAAAACTTTATCATGAATATTCAATGATCTGTAAAAGGGAGGAGAAGAGTCATCCCTATCTTCTACCAAAGGTCCCAATATGACTGTTGGTTTTTATTCTTGTAAGTTCACTGAGTCTATGGAATTGGAGGAAGATTTAGGTTGCAGCATCTTGGAAAGATACCTTTTAAATTCTTCATTTTTAATCAGTTCTAAAAATGGGATTGGATTTTTTATCTTATTTCATTCTCAAAGATGAAGGAAGATGGAGATTTCAGAATCTCCTTAATTTTTGGAACATGGGCCTTAATCATTGTTTGATGGTTTTGTTCCTCTTTTTCCTTGCTGCTAGAAGCCACAACTTTAGCATATTTTTTTGTTTTCTTGGGTTGATCAGATGTAATAGGCTTTCCATCCTTCTTTTTTGACCTCAAGTTGTATTTATTTTGGTTTTCATTAGTTTTCTCCCCTTTACTCAATTCATTCAACTGATTGTCCATAAGAGACTCTTCATATGCAGACTGAGTTAAATGAGGGGATGGGGAGGTATCACCCAAAAAATGAATTCCTGGATCTGTTTCTTCATCATCTCCTACTTCATCATCAACCATGTTATTTTGAAGAGGGGTATGAACTTTTTGGTCATCCCTATTTCTCTGATCTCTTTGAAAGATCTGAGGGGCATTATTTTGTCTTCTGAAATTTCCTTTGTTACCACTATATTGTGTGTTTATGTTATTTTGTCTTCCCTCAAGTTTCATTTTTTCCATTTCAACAGAAAGTGATTTAACCAACTTTTTTGTTTCATCTACCTGAGGTTTGACACTAGAAGAATCAGAGGTTGAAGCTTTATCCCTATTTTTTCTCCTATCTCTATCAGGTTTTCCTCTTAGCTTATCAACTGCTAATATGTTTGATTCTACCTCGAAGGTTGCATCTTTAATATGAGCTAATGAGGTATATCTCATTTCTCTCAACAGGAGGAAAAATTCAGGGTCAAAATCACTGGAATAGGTTACCTTGGCAGAGGTTTCAGTAGGTTTAATCTATGTGGGGATTTTATTATACATTTTGTTAAATCTCCTTGAAAAATTTGAAACCAATTCCCAATCTTTTCTCTTGAGTGACACAAACTCTGTAATATAATACAAGAAATCTTTCTTATAACCCCAATTCCTCAAAAAGGCATCATACAAAGATTCAATTCTAGTAATTGATCCAGGAGTTAAACCCCTAAACCATTTTCTAGCCTCATCATCAAGGATTTGTACAAAAACTCTCATCCAAACATCCTCATTTTCAATATTAATATTGTCAGCATAGCTATAAAAATACGCAAGGTGCTACTCTACAATTATGTCCTCTTCTCTTGTAAACTTGGGCATGTACTTAAGATAGTCTCCAACTGGGAGAGCATTTATAGGCTGAGGCAGCACAAGAGGAGAATACCTAGCAACTACTATGGCATCCATCCTATTTATAGGAAGGTTTCCACCTGCCATTGGATTATGAAGAGGAGGATTATAAATTCTAGGAGAATTAGGAGGAGACTGAGTCTTGATTTGTACAACTACAGTTTGGATGTTGTGTAGCTTGGGATAAGGAAGAGTATAGGATGGGGAAGTTTCAGTTTTAACAAGGAGAGGTTGTGTCTTGGAAGAAGATCGTGGAAATTCCAAGGGAACTTAATTTCCTTCTTCTTTGGTCACAACAAGTTTAAGAGAGGGAGGAGAAGGAGAACCCAGGGTAGGAAAATCCTCTAAGCTCTCAAGTCTGAACCAACTTACAACATTAGGTGAGGAAAGCACTTCAAAACTTTCAAAAATTTCTTCTTTCAACTGGAGAGAAAAAGAGGAATATTCTATAGGTAAATCTTCAAGATTTAAATTTCTAGGAGTTTCAACAAAACGTAAAAGAGGAGCACTAGATACAGCTACTAGTGTTTTAAAAGTAGAATCGGGAAAATTTCCAATAGTACCTGAAACAACGGTTGAAAATCCTTCTTGAGAATATTTTCCTTTCTAGATGATCTTCTCTGGGTCAACTTCAGGTGTAGCCAGAGGTAAATTTGGAGTAGACCTCATGTGTCTGCCTTTAGGAGCCACAACTAAAACAATGGAGTCGCCATGTGCAAACTGCAGTATTTAATGTATTGATTATTGTGCACCCTCAGAATTAGTATTTCTTTTTTGTTCAATCTCAAGGAAATGTTTTCAATCCATTCCCTGACAACGACGCCAAGAATGTTAGCACTGAAAGTTACACTTTGACTGCTAAAGTGCAAGCTTAGTGCCCATCAATAGGTTTGTAAGGTAATTTTTAAGATAAAGTGTCAAATGGGTAAAACTCAGTCCAACAATGTAAATCACTAAAATTCTAGATAGGATGTATCAGCAAAAGAGGTATTGTCTAACTTGGATCGGGGTTTTAAAGAGTAATGTGGATAGAAGGAATACTTTAGTGAGAAGAATGAAATAAGTATACTATTAGCATGAGGCATTACTAGTAGACAAATGAAGGAAAATCTCTAGACACAAGAACTTCTTTAATCAAAGCTTAAACTTTGAGAAAAGTTATAATAACATCACAATCAAACCTCCATTGTAATACAACTATAAAACATCATTTGAAGCATTCAATGATAGTGAATTTCAGAGTAAGAGAGAAATAAGATGGCAGGAAGGAAAACTGATTTCTATTAGACAAAAGTACATCAATTCTGATACATAAAATCTAGAGTTGGCTCTGTTACATCTGCATATCACCAAAAAAGTCTTACATCAACCATCTAAACCTATTAAATTACTTATAATGCCCCTCTTATAGCCTAGGCTATACATGATAGTTGTACAATTTGAACCCCATCCTCTAGCATAGGATTCCCACATCATGAAGCTAAGGTGACTACAGTTGTTCAACAAAAATAACTAACTGCTAAAAACTAGGCTTAATGTTGGTAAATACCCCAACATCTTTAATAGGCTTGATGATGTGTCCCTTGAGCGCATCCTCTTCTTGTCAGGTGTCCCTCCAAATTTAAACTAACTTTGAAGCAATTGTCCCATACTCCTCTAGTCAGCTAGAAATCGTTGATCCTCTTGAAATCTCCAAAATAGAAGTTCACAGCATACTCTATAGCACCAACTATATCAGCCAATTCGCAACGCGTGACTGCATAAAATAGTTCACAGTGCTAGGCATTGCGAAATTTCCTGCAGCTTCTTAATGTAATAGGTAGAGCTCCAAAACACCCAAAAACCATATATATAGGCAAGAGATTCCTGTAAAAACTTCATTATCTGGTGTATGAGTGAAAGACTTAGTCATAGGCATCATATTTCACCAAAATCTCCAAAAATGAAAAAAACAAGCATTTTCCAAAACTGAAATTATTTAAGACATTTCATCCTTTACTTTCTGAGTCTAGAACTCCTCCTTATGGCAACCTGGGCTAACACATCCAAATTCCTCTTGGCTAGCTCTTCCTTAAAAGGTTGCAGCTCCAATTTAAGTTTTCTGATCTAAGCTTGGAAATATTTGTTTTGTCTGTATAAATTCTTAAGTTGCCTATGGAGAGGAAAAAATCTTTTTTCTACAAACCTGGCCTTGTCAATAGTTTCTAGATACATATCCATAAGATCATTCAACTTTTTTCTTTTCAACCAACCCCTCTCCTTTCAAATTAGCAATTTCAGTTTTGGCCTCTTTAAGTTGTTTTTTCATCCTTTTAAAGGTAGGGTTCTCTAGAGGAGTGGTTATGTATATAACCTCAATGTGCTCCTCAATAGGTATAGTTTTACCTTTACCTTTTCTCTTGATGGGAGCTTCCATTATGTCTTATTTTTCGATAGTTTCCTTCTTTGCTAATGATCTAGTGAAAGGTCTCCTAACCTTAGCTTTAACTACAGCAGATGATGAAGGGAAAAGTAACCTACTTACTTTTGAGCATGTGGCTTTAGTTTATGGAGTTTTTATTGACTTTGGAGTTGGTTTGGGTGAAATATCCCTTTGTGGAGAATAATGAGATCCCCCTTCTACTTCATGTTCCTTAGTTGTTTCATCATTTTTAACAATATCTTTTCTCTTCCTCTTCTTGTTGGTCTCTGTGTGTACAGTACTATCATCCTGAAGAGGGATTTGTACCTTGGATTGTGGAGTAGGAGAAACATTCAATTGAAAGTGTAAAGAAGCAATGGATTTCTCTGAGTCAATGTTTTTCTTTTTTAATTCCTCCATCACAAGCATTTTAATCAGCCCTGAATGAAAAAAACTTGTATCAACTACCTTGGACTTAGCATGTACTCTATCATCCATTTTTCCAATACTCCTAAACAAATATAAAGGAATATCCATAAGATCTTTTCCTGTGAAGTGCAACAAAATTATTATTTGGTACTGATCAATCATGTTGAATCTGCCTTCACAGGTAAAATATCTTTGGATTACCCTTACCATCTTATCAAAACCTTCAATCATGTGGCTCTTGATCACTCCTTTGATAGATTGTCTCCTTGATATTTTGATTTGAGGAATTCTTTAGAGAAGTTTGAATTTAGGTTCATGGCTTTAAACCACCTTTCATTGGTATTAGGTATTTCAATAGTTTTTGTTATCGTCACTTCAGATACCTCAAGTTCTAGTGTCCCAATTTTTGTTTTGGTTCCATCAAAGTTCAAAGTGAATTCCCTAGCCACCTTAGGGTGCCCCCTCTTCATTTTTTGATAGAAACTAAAACATCACACTCTTTGGAAGACTTCCCTAATCAAGGGTTCAACAGAAAACATATTCATGTCATAGGGCTCAGTCCTCACAATGCCCCCTCCCTTGTGAGCCTTATTTTTCTATGGAGTATCCATTAATGTCATATGAAGAAACCTTTACCACCAATTTTAATGTCACAAGAGGAAAATAGGAAAAACAAAGGACTAGGGTTTTGATGGATGATGTTTCTCAGAGGGTTGGTTTTGTATAAGGATTTATATGTTTATCATCCTATTTGACCTCTAGGAATAAGAAAAGATAGCTTACAGTAAGAGAGATGAAGGAAGACTACATAGAATCATGAAGGTATAAGGAATCATCTTGTTGTAAAAAGGTCGTGTTCACCATCTCACTATCCTCTTGCAAAAATTCACCATGACTTCAGAACCAGACAACTGTTAAATTCAGACCAAATAGAATTGAATCTAAAACTGAGAACCTAATGGAAACAAGTTCTGTAAAATATTCTGGGACAGGGGATTCACAGTGCCAAGTTGCTGCACAAAGTTTGCAGCTCTAGAACAAGGGGTTCGCAGTCCTTAGGAAAGTAAGCAGAATCATCTGAATACAAAATAGGAAAGGTGGCTAGAAACAAAGATTTGTTTAAGGATTTGATAAACAAGGCTCAGAGATCATGAAATTGGGTTGGGAAATGTGTTAACAAGGTAAGTGGGAAAGTTTGCAGCGCGGATCACCAATTTGCAGTGCCCGAGAGAAGAAATAACAAAACTAATCCTTTCATGTCCTTTAAATGAGCTAAAAATACTCATGGATTACCTGGTGGTTGTGACTTGAAGACTGAAATCCTTGATCTTGAACAAGTTTGTTTGCAAATGGCCTAACCTCCAACTCGCTTTAGCCAGTTCGCATCAATTTTTGTAGCACCTATCTGAAAACACCAGGTTTGCAGCGTCGAGCTAGAAGTGATTTGAAAACTTGGAGAAAACAGTTAGAAGATTTTATGATGAAATCCTCAAGCTATATTTTAAAATATAAGTGTTGAAAACAAGGAGATCTTCACTAAAAAGACTCATGAGTGCAATGATGGTAATGAAATCATAATGTACTTTGGATGCACTGCGAACTCTCTGATGAGTTGGAAACATACAAATCGAACATGATTTGACATTCTAATGGGTAAAGGGACAAAATGGAGGGTTCTGAGTACATCATGGAAAAGGTGACATGCCAGGGTGGTAGTGGAGGCATAAAAGATATGAAAGATGAAGGCTTGTATAACTTATCATGATGATAAAGATATGACCCATGGATTATAGACCAACCTCAATACTAATCTTTAGTTTATTTGTGTCAAAACCCAAAAATGACTATAGGAAAAAGACAAAGCCAAAAAATTTAAACAACACTAATGACTCAAAATAAAAAACCTAAAGACTTTTTGACCCAAGCAATTCTATGTGATAACACCTTCTTCATTTCATGATGTTTTCTTGGAAATTATGCTCTTTTCCTTGTTAAAACCTGGAAGGGTGACACAGTGCCCTAGTAAGTTTATTTCACTTTAGGATGGGTTGCTACTAGGTGGATATTTGAAGAGTCATCATTTGTTCCCTCCATACTTACCACTTTCCATCTATATTCCTTCCATATCCCCTTTCCTTTTTGGGAATTGGGATTGGATACACTATGAAGCGTTGTACCTTAACTCGTGGGAAGAAGGGGCTAAAGGCCTAGAGAGTAAAAGTAGTTGGAAAGAGTTAAAAGCCAATTTTGAAACCTTTGATAGGCTTCACCCAACAATCCTCGAGAAAGAAGTGAAAATCTTCTTAGTAAAAAAGTGGACCCATAAGATGCATAAACATTCAAGGTACTAGTTGATGGATAGGAGGTCTCATCATGAGCTGACCTACTATGACCATGGGCATGTAGCGGTATGACACCACCACCTATATAGACATCAAACTAGGGTAGTGGGTCTTGGTGGAATAGCCAAGACAAAGGGGGTCTCATCACAAGCCAACCTTCTCATTTCCGTGAAGTGTTTTTGGATAACGTTGTCACCTTTGGTCATCAAGCCATGATAGTGGCCCTCAACTTTTCCCTTGAAAGAAAAATATCAAAAGAAATAAAGCTAAGATTAAAAGGCAATGAATGGTCTAGGAAACAATTGCATTCATGAAAAGGTGTGGCTCGCCCTCTACAAAGGAACCCATGGGTAAGGATTTACATTTCCTTGTTATTACATGCACCCCATGCCCAAACACTTACCCCATGCCACCTCATACACTTACATGACTTGGATTAGATCCCACTTGGGAAACACCCCAAACTTAAGGGAGATTATCCCAATTGGATGCCCTAAGACCTTCTCCAAAACTAACTTGTCAAATTGCATAACATCTTTGAGAATTTTTCTGGGTTAAGGGGGGTTTGATACACATGTTTGTGTAATTTAATTATTGGATGTAATTTAGATGCTATGATCCCTGTGACTTATGAACCCCTGGAGGGTGTACTTGTTGTTGTTGCAGGACCTTATCCAGTGAACAGGTACACATGAGGGAATGATTATCTCGGACCTTCATAGGGGCTTAAATCCCACATATGGATGTTGCAACCCTAGCCAGGGGTAAGAAGAAATTGAAGATTTGCATCAGGAAAAAGAAGGATGTTTCTTTTGGAGGCACCCTAGTAGACCTATACCTAGGGGGGCCTTGCTCTTCCACATGTATGTTGGCCCTTGAGAGCCCTATACATCACCATCATGACCCTTACGTCATCCAGAGCCAGGGTTTTCATTTTGGATGAATTTATGAGCCTGGTGGAACGTGTGGGCATCATCTGAGGCTTCTGGAGGCCAAGCATCCCACATTTCTAGCTCAATGTCCCACTTATGGGCCTCAACATCACCATAGAAGGGCATGATGTCACCCTTGGAGGTGTCTTTAGATGCAAATTAATTTTAATTATGTCAAATTTGAATTTTATTGTAAAATGGCCAGGTCGGCCTTATTTTGACCTGGAAATTAATTAAAGGTCAAAATTTTGTATAAATAAACATAAAGTACTCTCATTTTTACATCATAACTCACCTCTCACAAGAGGGAGGACTGAAATTTTCTCCCTAAAGGGGTTATTGGCTGAAATTACTAAGTCACGCTTGCTTGGAGGCTATTTGGATGCATTTTGGATCATTTCTTGGTGAAATTTTGGAAAATATAGGGTTTTTGTGCTTGATTATTCTTGGTGAAGTAAGTAAATCTGCAATTTTCATTTCATGATAAATGTCTATGGTAAGTTTACTTGTTCATATGCAATATTATTAAATTGTTTGCTTGAAACCCTAGGAGTAAGAAACATAAGGTGCTTCTTTCTTGTTGTTTATTTTACTAGTTTTGCTTAAGAAGATCTTGTCTAGACAAACTTCTAAAGGCCTAAAGTGCTAGCACTTTAGAAGCTTTCTCTAGTTCTTATTGCATTAAATATTTTTAAAGAGTCTAAGGATATGAGAAATCGCTACAGCCTAGAAGTTCCTACACCCTAGTTGAACCTTATCTTTGAGGCTTGGTGCTTGAGAACTTAAGGTACTACTTCTCAAGCTTCCACCTTGTTATATTTAGACAAGTATAATAATTATTATCTCTCCAAGTCAATGTGTTGATATAATTGACTCCATAAACCCTAAAGGCACTAGTCTCTTGTCTCTCTTTTGTTGGAAGGTTGATCAAATAGTCAAATACTATTCTCTTAAGCTATTACTAACTAAATTTAACACTAACCTAGCCTAGACAACTAATTTACTTGTTGTTGTTATAAATCATTGCTACAACCATCTTAAAGCAACAAATTTTTTGCATCATCTACATTGAATTCTATCTAAACACTTATAAAATTGGTTTTGACATTTGATTATCATTCTTCCAAGTAAATGTCATATTTTCATTGTCTTTTCAAGCAATTTTGAGGCATATTTCTTGCAGTTGTTACAAAATACCTTTTGATGTTTTAAAATTTCATTTTGCTGCAATTTTATATCATCTAGAATATATTTCATTGGTATATTGTCTTATCGAATCACTAATATCATATTTTACTTAAAACTTCCATAAGTTTGCTTTTTGTCTTGTTTCGGGCAGGTACACTTCACCCATTACATTTTGCTTCATCTCTTAAGACATAAACGGAGAAAGACTTTTTAACTTGAGTGACCAGTGAGAGGGGGGTTATCCTTGCATCCTTTCTTTAGTTTTACCAACCCTTTAGGTCACTAGGGATGTCTCCCTTGAGGTAGTATTACCCTACTCCTAAACAGAAATGGGTTTCCTATTAAGTTGATAGTGATAGGTCACCCCCTTGTTACGCCAATCATGTTTCACTTGCGTTGAGCTTTGGGAAAGTACAAATTGCACGATAACATTTTTGGAACCATTGTCAGGGAACATTGAGTCAATATTCCTCAACGACAATTTTTCGGTAAGCCTTTCTCTCAAGGCCTTCATCTTACGAAGATTACATGGCGAATCCACTGAGGATTATTCCATCACTCCCTTTTTTAATCCTTAAGAGTATATCTCGCGACTTCTCTAACCTTTTCCAAGGTGCCACCTTAGTCTCAAATTTGTGATATTTCCAAGATATGGGATCATGGCACCCTTTGAACAAGTGTATCTGACTATTGATTTCAAAAAAATTCAAGGATACCCACATTATTTTGATATAAAATGGTTAAACAACTCTCCAAGATTCGTAGGCCTCCCAATTACTCACATTGTAGAATTCTTGAAGTATATAAGTGAGATATAATTTGAAGGGGAGGATGTTCTAGTAAAATTGTTCATACTTTCCCTCCCATCCTTTTTGCAATATTGGATTAAGGGTTGTTGTGAATATAAGGGTATATCATCTTTCATAGACCTCATTAGTAGGTTTACTGAGTTTGTGGAACCATAATTACAGACATATGAAGATGCCCTTCAAAATCTCGCAATAGCCCTAGAGGATGAGGGATTCACCACTAATATTGTGGAAGATTTTAGGGATGTGTACCATACTCAATACCAAGAACCCTCTGATGTAGAAGGAGAGATTTATGAAGAAGGTTGTCAACCCCTTGAAGAGGAGCAATATTTTCTCATGATTCAATAGAATGCAGTAAAGACTTGACTAAAGAAGTGAGTTATGAGGATGAAGCACTAGTATTTGCTCCTCTTTCCGATGAAGCGCTCCAAGATCCTATCTCTCCTGCACAAGACAAAGAGAATGAGGTGAATCATTTTACTTTCCAGGTTTTTTATGACACTTTGTTCTATGATTCAGAAGGTGAAGAAGTAAAGGAAACCTTGGAAGAGTTAGGTCCTTCATTTCTAATGAAGGAGAAAATATTATTAAAGAGACGAGTCTTGGGGATGATGTACTAGATGCTCTTCCATTTGAGGAAGTCATCCAATCCTTTGACTCTCCTGCACAATAAGAAGTGAACATAGTAAGTTACTTCCATTTCCAATATTTTGATGATTCTTTATTTTATTATTTGGAAAGAGAAGAAGTATTAGAGGAGCCCTTGGATGCATCAAATCCTTCATGTTGTGATAAAGGTAGTAACATGGTTTATAATATTGATGAGTTCATACATGTTGGAAGACGTAAGTGGGATGTGATTGGTTCTCATGAGGATCCCATTTATGATATGGAAATATATATTTGAATGTTGCCTTTACAACAAGCATATGATGTTCCTAATAATTTTGATGTCTGGCAACAAGATGATGATATAATTACAAAACATTTCCAAGCACCCAAGGATGACCCAATGCAATGTTATCCCAATGATTTTTAGTCATACCTTGAGCATTTTTATGAGTATTCCTTTTATCACTTGGATTTATTCTATGAAGAAGATTATCAATAGTTGTTGTGCTCAAATTTTGATAAAGGTGAGGACGTTGCTTTTCTGAAGCAGGATACTTGCGACAAGGTTGTCTAGCTCCCCTTGATTGCTTTACCTCATTATGTCACTAAGGATGCAGTTTGAGAACATGTCTCTTGTTTCAATTTTTCTTTAGGGAAAAACTTTCCATTAGAATTCAAGGGGAGGTTGAATTCCTTAATAAGTTTATTATCTCAATCTTTCAACTTTCCCCTGAGAAGTTTTTAGTTTCCCTCTAAGTTCTTATCAATCCCTTCTCAAATCCCAGGGATTGATGATGTCCAAGATCATCAACCCTAATACTCTTTGAGCCAACCTTTTGATTCCTTGACCTTTCATGATCCTTTTCTAAGATGGATTGATCACTTTTATAGAAGGGTGACTTGGCATGATTTTGTCCCTCCCTCCTGCCTCCATGAGCTATAATTTACGAATTCCCAAGATATAATGCATGCTTTAACTCATGTTTATTTTTTTCTTGACTTGTCATTGTTTTGGTTTATGATGAAGCACAAAGGAAAGTATTATGAGGTATTTCTAGGCTGGTTTCACTGGTTATTTGACTACACCTAGCATTCAACCAACAGGTAAGAATAGGTAGGTAGGCATTTGCATCCATTGTATATACCATTGCATATCATGTTAGCATAGTTGTAGTTGAATTTTTCATATTGTCTTGTTTCATTATGTACATATGTATGCTCATAATCATATGTTAGACTACAAATGATTTTATTTGTTTATTTTATCATATGGATGAGGGGTGATATCATCACCCTAGGGACTACTAATATCTTTTGTTGATATTTAGCAGGCACATGCCATACCAAAGATGTTTAGGTTCGCATGCACTCTACGATGAGCATATGTCCCCGAGTTGGAGCCAGATGTTATCCCCTAGCCTAGGGATAACTAAGGAGTACATGTCTTGAGGCCCATAGGTCCTATACATGGAGTACCTAGAGCCAAACAACTTAAGCATGGCCCCAAAGGGCCCATATTTTCTTCAATTCAGTCCACATATCACCAGTGGCAGTATCCATCACACCAGCCCAGTCTTGAAGTAGCAGTGAATCTTGATCCATGAGGTAATGAGTCTGGGTATCAAGGTATGTATCACTCTAATTTTTGAAGCACTTGAACATGTTTTATTTGAATCCTTCTTCATTTCATGATGTTTTCTTGGAAATTATGCTCTTTGCCTTGTTCAAAACTGGAAGGGTGACACAATTCCCTAGTAAGTCGATTTCCCTTTAGGATTGGCTGCTACTAGGTGGATCTTTAAAGAGTCATTATTTGTTCCCTCCATACTTACCACTTTCCATATGTATTCCTTCCATATCCCCTTTCCTTTTTGGGCATTGGGATTGGCTACACTATGAAGGGTTGTACATTACCTCGTGGGAAGAAGGGGATAAAGACCTAGAGGGTAAAAGTAGCTAGCAAGAGTTAAAAGACAATTTTGAAACCTTCGAGATGCTTCACCCAAGGATCCTCGAGAAAGTACTGAAAATATTATCAGTAAGAAAAGGGGACCCATAAGATGCATAAACACTCAAGGTACTAGTTGATGGATAATATGTCTCATCATGAGATGACCTATTATGACCATGGGCATGTAGCGATGTGACACTACCACCTATCTAGACATCAAACTAGGGTAGTGGATCTTGGTGGCATAGCCAAGAGAAAGGGGGTCTCATCATGAGCCAACCTTCTCATTTCTGTGAAGTGCTTGTGGATAACGCTATCATATATGGTCATCAAACCAGGACAATGGCCCTTGGCTTTTCCCTTGAAAGAAAAAGATCAAAAGAAATAAAGCTAAGAATAAAAGGCAATGAATGGGCTAGGAAACAATTGCACCCATGACAAGGTGCAACTCGCCCTCTACAAAAGCACCCATGGATAAGGCTTTACATTTCCATATTATTACATGCACCCCATGCCCAAACACTTACCCCATGCCACCTCATACACTTACATGACTTGGATTAGATCCCACCTAGGAAACACCCCAAACTTAAGGGTGATTATCCCAATAGGACACCCTAAGACCTTCTCTAAACCTAAATTGTCAAATTGCATAATGTCTTTGAGCATTTGTCTGGGTTAAGTGGGGTTTGATGCACATGTTTGAGTAATTTAATTATTGGATGTGATTTATATGTTATGATGTCTATGACTTATGAACCCCTGGAGGGTGTACTTGTTGTTGATGCAAGACCTTTCCTAGTGGACAGGTACACATGAGGGAATTATTAGCTCAGACCTTCATGGGGGCTTAAATCCCATAGATGGATTCCACAACCCCATCCAGGGGTAAGAAGAAATTAAAGATTTACACCAAGAAAAAAAAGGACGTTGCCTTTGGAGGCACCCTGACATACCTAGACCCAGGGGGAACTTCCTCTTCCATATGGGAATTGGCCCTTGAGGGCCCTGGACGTCACCATCATGATCCTAGACGTCATCCAGAGCTAGAGTTTTCATTTTGGAGGAATTTATGAGCCTGGTGGCACGTGTGGGCATCATCTAAGGCTTCTAGAGGCCAAGCATCCCACATTTCTAGCTCAACGTTCCACCTATGCACCTCAACGTCACCCTAGAATGGCATGACGTCACCCTTGGAGGTGTCTTTAGATGAAAATTAATTTTAATTTTGTCAAATTTGAATTTTATTGTAAAATGGCTAGGTCCGCCTTATTTTGACCTGAAAAAATAATTAAAGGTCAAAATTTTGTATAAATAAACATAAAGTGCTCTCATTTTTACATCATAACTCACATCTCACAAGAGGAAGTATTGAAATTTTCTCCCTAGAGTTATTGGCTGAACTTACAAAGGTACACTTGCTTGGAGGCTATTTTGGATGCATTTTGGATCATTTCTTGGTGAAATTTTGGAAAATCTTGGGTTTTGTGCTTGATTATTCTTGGTGAAGTAAATAAATCTGCAATTTTTATTTCATGATAAATGTATATGGTATGTTTACTTGTTCATATGTAAGATTATGAAATTTCTTACTTGAAACCCTAGGAGTAAGAAACATAAGGTGCTTCTTTCTTGCTCTGTATTTTGCTAGTTTTGCTTAAGAAGATATTGTATAGACAAACTTCTAAAGCCCTAAAGTGTTATCACTTTAGAATCTTTGTCTAGTTCTTATTGCATTGAATATTTTTCAAGAGTCTAAGGATAGGAGAAATCACTAGGGCCTAGAAGTGCCTACACCCTAGTTGAACCTTCTCTTTGAGGCTTGGTACTTGAGAACTTAAGGTACTACTTCTCAAGCTTCCACCTTGTTATATTTATACAAGTATAATCATTGTTATCTCTCCAAGTTAATGTGTTGATATAATCGACTCCATAAAACCTAAAGGCACTAGTCTCTTGTCTCTCTTTTGTTGGAATGTTGATCAAACACTCAAACACTATTCTCTTAAGCTATTACTAACTAAATCTAACACTAACCTAGCCTAGACAACTAATTTACTTGTTGTTGTTATAAATCACTGCTACAACCATCTTAAAGCAGCAAATTTTCTTCATCATCTAGATTGAATGCTAGCTAAACACTTATAAAATTGCTTATGACATTTGATTATCATTATGCCTAGTAAATGACATCTTTTCATTGTATTTTCAAGCAATTTTGAGGCATATTTCTTGCAGTTGTTACAAAATACCCTTTGTTGTTGTAAACTTTCATTTTGCTGCAATTTTATATCAAATAGCATATATTTCATTGGTTTATTGTCTTATTGAAGCACTAATATCATTTTTTACTTTAAACTTCCATAAGTTTGCTTGTTGTCTTGTTCCGGGAAGGTACACTTCACCCATTACATTTTGCTTCATCTCTTAAGACATAAACTCAACAAGACCTTTTGACTTGAGTGACCAGTGAGAAGGGGGTTATCTTTGCATCCTTGCTTTAGTTTCACCATCCCTTTAGGTCACTAGGGACATCTCCCTTGGGGTAGTCTTACTCTACTCTTAAACAGAAAGGGGTTTCCTATTAAGGTGATAGTGATATGTCACCCCCTTTTTACGCCAATCTTGTTTCACTTGCCTTGAGATTTAGGCAAGTACAGATTGCGTGATAACACCTCACTTCCACTCATAACTGCAGAACATTGGTTCCTATAACTCCTCTAGAGGCCTCAAGTGAGACTTCACTTGCTCTGCATGTGATGCCGAAAGGAATGGCAGCTAAAGGCTTTGTTGGTATTTGAATGATTAACCTTAGGTATTCCCACTATACGCCAACAAATGGTTCGGCCAAATTTTCAAATCTAAAGTTCATAGCAGAGTTACAAATCACCAATCGCAAAAGAAGATAGCACCACCAAAAGAAGTAGGAGTGTCAACATCAATATCAAAGAAACCATGCGGTCAAACAACAATGTCACTAGTAGTAGAAGAGATAAAGGAGGCATTGTCCTCCATAGAAATATTCCCCAAGTATTATATCCCACCGAGAAATCCATTGGAAAAATAGGTCCATTTACAAAAGGATGCAAAGTACCCATTAGTGGAGCTATTGATTCCAGAGGGAGTCATCATGGAAGGGGATATGTTAGGTATGATACCAGCTATGAAATATGTTGACCACGACATCACGAATGAAAATAAATTTTTGGAGCTAGTACCCAACAAGTTTTTGATAAAATCCATCAGTTCCAAGACCCGTATGATAGTCGAGTTGCAGGCATGGGATAGGGGGTTGCAAAAAGTAGGTCTTCTAAACCTATTCGATATACCACATTTTAGACGAATCCAGGAGATCAATGTGTGTGTTAAAATGTTGCTAAGTTGTGTTCTTGGGGGATACATGTGGCTTGACAAGACACTATCCATTGATACTAATTTAATAGTGTGCATCATAGGTCTCTTGTCACATGGGTATGACCCCACATCATTGTTTTTCAATAAGAAGAATGAGAAAGCTCTCACTGAGAGTGTGAAAGAAAAATTCCATACATTCCATGAAAAATGCAATCTGGACATTGCTAGCATATGCGACTCAATGGCAAGGTTTGAAATGCAAGCCTTAGCTTGTGAGATATTAAGGAAGTGCAGAAAAGATCAAGTTCTAGCAATGGTCATAGAGACAAAAAAACAATGTGTCGAGGGTGTCCAGATGAACTCGAAAACATTTTTGTTGAATCGATTTTTGATTGACTGTGAGGAAGCGCACACTAGTACATATGACCAAATTTGCGACGGTTTTTCATTGATATTGCCACACTTATTCGTCGCAATTTCCACGAAAGCCAATTTTTTTTTCGTCGCTCTATCGACGATCCAAGTGTGCGTGGAAACATCGACGAAATTATCTCTCCATGTGTCACCACCTTCAAGTGCGGTTAACCCTTTGAATCGTCGCAATTCCGACAAAACCTCATCGCAAGTAGAACGAAAAACCGTGGCAATTATGACAAAATTTCATCGCAATTGTGACGAAAATTTTTGACAAGTTAAAAACTAACAACGTAGATGTTGTATGTGCGACGAAAAACCGTGGAAACTTGCGATGAATACCCATGGAAATAGTGACAACATTGATTCATCAAGACCAAAGTTACGACGAAGATGTTGTATGTGCGACGAAAATCTGTGGCAACTTGCGACAAAAGTTCGTCACTATTGCCACAGTGGTCAAAATGCAATTTTTTTCCGACGAACTATCATCGATATTACGACAATGGCATTAAGTTTTTAAAAAAAAATTACACGAGATATGGTATTACCATATTACATTGTAATATGGTATTACCATATTACATTGTAATATGGTAATCTGAGTGAAATCAATGCTGAGATTGGCATATTGGGAGTGAAGGTTATGCTGTAATTTCATTAATCTAACTGTAATTTCATTAATCTAACTGTATGAATAATCTAACTGTGAAGGAGCAAAGGAACTCTGCGCATATGTAATAAGAAAATCCCGAATGCTGAAATATCAACTTTGTATTTTATCTTCTTTTAAAATATGCTCAGTCTTTGTTTGAATGATTCGTGTATCTAATTTTATGCATCTAATTGTGCTCAATTGAAATAATTTCCATGGATGACATTTGTTTGTTGTATGAAGTTTATGTTCAAAGACTAAATTTTGGGAACAGTTCCTCCTGAAACAAAACACTAGACAAAACTATCTACATATGAACTTGAAAGAATAGATCCACCTACAGGAGCATATTTAACTCTCAAATCAAAATTCTAGGTAGGATTGTCTATGTATAGATGAGCTTGAAAGGTACCATTCTTTTTATAGGCATATGTGTACTTCTGTAATTGAATTTCTAGCAGATCTAGCTTTGAATAATTGAATTGGAGGAAGCCTGTACATATAGTACTTCTGGGTTTCGGGGTTTGGGGTTTCGGGGTTTCGTGATTCGGGATTTCGCGACTCTGGCGGCAATGATACTAGGCCCTTCGAACTCCCGGATCCTGAAATGTCGAAAAGGGCTTAATAGGTTTTGGATCCCCTTTTAGACCCCGTCCATACAATCTCGCTCGATGACCTAGGGCTAACTCCACAGAGCACATTGGGGTTTCGTGTACCGGGATTTCGTGACTTGAGAAAATGAGGGCTCTTTCCTTTGGGTTTTTTGGGTGCCGAAAGGACGAAACCTATTCCCGCTAAATTGATTCGGGGTTTCGTGTACCAGGATTTCACAACTTGTGAAAATGAGGAGTCTTGACCTTTGGTTTCCTAGGTGTCGAAACGCCGACCGGCAGCCACGTGTCCCTCCAATGGATGGTTGTGACCTTTAGCCATGATCAACAGTTTTGATCTTTTCGGGATAATCAATGGTCACGATCAAATCCCGGCTTTCTCCTTTTTCAAAATTTGGGAGAGTCTTCACTCCCCTACATGCACCAAGTTTAAACCTCGCACATCTTTTCTGGATCCGACGATTCTCGTAGTTTCGGCACTTCTCACTGAAGTGTCTCCACCGTTCATTTCAGTTGTTCTCCTGCGCGTCCTCCCAGAGGTTAAACTCTGTGCACCCAAATCCTTTCTCCAACTGATCTAACGACAGTTGTGCTCCCACCTGAGCTTTATCTCTCTGAGCTCTCAAAGGTTCCTTCGACCTAAGCTTAGATACTGCCTAAATACATATAATCATGTTAGAGTAGTAGGAGAGTTAAGGGAAGTGATAGAATTATGGAAGAATTTATCCATATAAGCTTTTATTTTCGAAGTAAACTTGACTGGCGTAATAATGTCATTATGGATAGAAATGAATCTTACCTTCTCTTAAGTTCTAAGCTTAAACGAAATTGAATGATGTCATAGAAAAAAAAAATTTATGGTGAATTTGAGGTACATTACATTGCCACGGTCACCCTGGAGAGATGTATTGGGTGATTTTCTACCACGGTCACCCTGGACAAATGTTGACACAATAAATCAATCAATAAAAGTTAGGAAATTCACCTGTAACATTAAGAAAATGAAATATTGCAGTAATAACACAAAAAAAAATAATGAAATTTAGTTGTTGTAGTCATAATTTTTTACTGTATTTAACATTTACCTGGTGAGGCACTGCGGGTGCCTTGCCACGGTCACCCTGGAGAGATGTATCGAGTGATTTTCTACCACGGTCACCCTAGACAGATGTTGACACAATAAATCAATCAATAAAAGTTAGGAAATTCACCTGTAACATTAAGAAAATGAAATATTGCAGCAATAATAGAAAAAAAAATAATGAAATTTATGAAATTTAGTTGTTGTAGTCATAATTTTTTACTGTATTTAACATTTACCTGATGAGGCACTGCGGGTGCCTTGCCACGGTCACCCTGGAGAGATGTATCGGGTGATTTTCTACCACGGTCACCCTGGACAGATGTTGACACAATAAATCAATCAACAAAAGTTAGGAAATTCACCTGTAATAATAAGNATAATGAAATTTATGAAATTTAGTTGTTGTAGTCATATTTTTTTACTTTATTTAACATTTACCTACTGAGGCACTGTGGGTGCCTTTCCATGGTCACCCTGGAGAGATGTATCGGGTGATTTTCTACCATGGTCACCCTGGATAGATGTTGACACAATAAATCAATCAATAAAAGTTAGGAAATTCACCTGTAACATTAAGAAAATGAAATATTGCAGTAATAACAGAAAACAAAATAATGAAATTTAGTTGTTGTAGTCATAATTTTTTACTATATTTAACATTTACCTCGTGAGGCACTACAGGTGCCTTTCCACGGTCACCCTCTCCATCTATTCGATTTAAGTTGTAATCGATCAACAACTCTTCACCTAGAACTATCGTTTTTGTTGTACATACAAATATATGATTTCCTTCGCATGCCTCAAATATGCAATTTGGTTTCTTAGTTGTTGCCACTGGTCGTGTACTATTTATAAAGCCCGCAATGTTCCCAGTAGCTTTTGGCCTTCCATCAATATACATAGTTTCCCCTTTATTTTGATTGTTATCTAGTAGTTGTATATAATTTGTGGCAACTCCGTATCTCCGCATACTTTGTGTATATTGGACCAACATCAACCAGTGATTGTATTTGTATAATGGTCTAACATACTCCA
>JASDQU010437780.1:32616-47315 GCA_032191745.1 Picea mariana | reverse complement strand
AGGTGGCAGCTCCATCCCGTAACTACTGGTGTGTGTCCAGATCACTCTAGACCACCACTATGGCGACTTGGTTCACCTCAAGTCGAACTCATTGAGTTATACAGAGTATATCATGTGTAAATTATTCATTAGTCATAACAGTCAATGAGAATTCTTTCCATTCTTTCTCTCCTTCTTCTTCTTTTTACAATTCTCTCTGTAAATATGTGTATCATTGTTTAGCTAGATCTATTCTGTGCAGGTTCAACACATTTACAACATTCAATCAACAAGCATAAATTTTGTCATTTTTTCATGAACCCCTAACCCCATTCCTAAGAAAAAGAAACCATAAAAACATTAAACCCAAAAATACCTTGAAATTGCCTTGGATGAGGTGACACTCATCTAACCATGCAATTAATCAAGACCCCCCTACCTATTGCCTCCTCCCCCATGCTACAATTTACGAGGTCACAAATTTATGTAGGGCCATCCGTTAAAGATTTCTCTCCGTGAATAACTTATTTCGTTGTTTTGTGATGATGCTGGATTCAAGTAGGAAGGGTATTGTAGCAGAGGACAATGTCACCTCTGGAATTATGGCCTCCTTAATGCGTCTAAATGGCATTATTTATCCACCCCTATCTGAGGTTCAATGGATGAATCTTCTTATTTATCTCCTCTTGATCACAATTTCCCTTTTGGAGTGGCTTGGTTGCCCTCATTTCCTGGCTTGTACTTCCCCCCTTCAACTCACTGGCTTCCCTCTCATCTCCATTCCTCGAGAGCGCGACTGCTCTCGATAGGGTCCGGATTATTATCGGTATCTTACTAATCGTCTTCACCTTTCCAACACCCTTGCAAATGTTTCTGGTCTATCTTCCCCCCAAACCTCCCCTTTAGAAGAAATTCTAGGTATGGAAATTGATAGATAAGAGGAGAATTGGAGTTGGGACGTCATAGAGGACTCACCTTCCACTCATATATAGGATACAATGGGGAATTCTAGGCCACCTCCCAGGGAAATTTATCAATCGACAGGGCACAACATGCAATCCACCTTTATTCAAGAAGGAAACGATGTTTCTTCTCAGTCTACAGGGGTTCTTGGAGTAGTGATCCAAGCCTCACAAGGAAGCTCACCTAAGGGCCATTGGGGTTGTCTCATCATTGAGTAAGAAGATATTCTTGACCACCTTCATGAGAACACAAGGATTTCGGAGGAAAACCGATCGCGAGAAGATTTCACTTTACATGGATTCTCTAAGGAGCACCTTCAATTACTCTTCGACATTCACAGGGATGTATCAGATCAATTGTTCCATCAGGAGAATATCAATCGTATGCTAGATGATCTCATTGATTCCTTATCAGGAAATCTTGCTATCACCCAATGCCCTACATGATGTCAGCCATACATCTTTTCTCTAGTGTGGCATCAACCTGCTCATGGCGATGGAGGTAGCGGTGCTTCTGGTGTATGACCTTCTTTTGTTCATGTTTCAATTTTGTTCTCTTAAGCATGCTAGGATTAATTTTGAAAGGATTCCAATCCTCATATGTGTTGACTTTTATATATGAGATAATATGAGATGATATATGATGGATGTATTATTACAATGATGAGTATTTCATATATAGAGAAAATATGGTCGCCATCCATGAAAGGATGCGTCCCTTGGACAATAAATAACTACTTATTTATTATATATATGTATACCTTGTATTATAAATATCATGTCATATATATATATATATATATGGAAGAATGTGAAGTCTCGATGTTTTCGAAACATCAACACTCCCTCTCAATGAGGGAGACATTATTCATCATGCCAAAGCTTGTCTTTGAAGTATACAAACTTCACCTTAGACTCATGACACTTGTGTTTCAATCTTGGGATATGTCTCTCTCCCACCTAAACCGAGGGGAAACGCCTTTTGTAGCACTCCCTCTGAGCCAATTGACTCTCTTTGAGATCAAGCTCACTCTGGGTCCGCATGTGATAACATCTAGCATCTTGAGTCTTTATCATTCCTTGTCAAATCACCATGACTATGAAAAAGACCACACCAGGTTCATTCATCACAGGTACACCCCTATGAGTGAATCTCAACCCTATGTTAACTGAAACATGGAAATCACCTCAAGCACCCCGAGTCCATATTATTCCTTGTCATGATAAAGGAAGGAATATGTCTACGCCCATTTACCACAAGTACACCTTTGTGATAAATGCATCCTATCTCCCTTGGTCTGCATCCAAATATAGGAGGTCTTCCTAATGCTTACTCATGACATTGTAGCAAAAGGTGTATCACACATGGCACTCCCATGTAGACTTTTAGAGGCTACTCCCTATAGAAACACTACGGTCAACTCCCCATAGTGTGTGACGTCAAGGTCAACTCCCTTGACATCTCCTCATGTTCTCTCCACAAGGGACGAGTCCTCATATGCTCTCCATAAGGGACATTGGGATATAATCCAAAACCCACCTATCCCTCTCAGAAAAGTGTCCTCACAGATCAACTCAACTCGATCATAGAGGAGTATGATTTGGAGAATGTCTCGGGAAGTTGAAAACATTAACACTCCCTCTCAATGAGGGAGGCATTCTCTTCCATGCCAAGTTTGTCACAGAAGTACTCGAACTTCGTTTTGGTAAGGGGTTTGGTAAGAACATCAACAACATGTTCATCTTTAGGAAGGTACTACACCAGTATTTCCTTCCTTTGCACCATGTCATAGATGTAGTTGATATACACAAGACTTCAGCTAGCTCATCCTACAAGGGTGCCAGTCTCTTGGAGTTGATCATGCTAATTGGACCATACTTGACATATCGAGGTTACCTCATGACACCAATTTCTAAGACATATTGAGGTTCCCTCATGGAACCAATGTCTCACAAGACATATTGAGGTTTCCTCATGAAACCAATGCCTTGGTTCCTTCATCTAACCATCTGAGGCACGTTAGTATGACACCCACATTCCCTCCTACTATTCCATACATGACCCTTCGTGAGAATGTCTCATGATGCTACCTCAAACATCTCTAGGACACATCGAGATTCACTCATGGAACCAATGTCCCCTAATACATATCAAGGTTTCCTCGTGAAACCAATGTCTTGGTTACTTCATCTGACCATCTGAGACACGTCAGGATGAATTCTGCATTCCCCCCTACTATTCCACATAGGACCCTCCAGGAAGAATGTCTCATGATGTTACCTCAAACATCTTTAGGACACATCGAGGTTCCCTCATGGAACCAATGTCCCCCAAGACATATCAAGGTTTCCTCGTGAAACTAATGTCTTGGTTCCTTCAACTAACCATCTAAAGCACATCAATATGAAGTATACATTCCCCCCTACTAGTCCACATAGGACCCTCCGGGGAGAATGTCTCATGATGCTTCCTCAAACATCAACACTCCCTCTCAATGAGGGAGGCATTCTCTGGCACACCAAGCTTGTCCCGAAAGTACACAAACTTCTGTTTGGAAAATGGCTTGGTTAAAATGTCTGCAGTCTTCTCATCAGTAGAAATGTATTGAAGTATAATAGTTCCTCTCTCCACCATATCTCGTATATAGTGATATTTTATCTCCATGTGAGACTCTCTGGGCCTCCTAAAGTGTTGTGTCTTCATCAAATGACTGTATGCAATAGTTGGACAATCAACCATTTTTGTTTTCTATTTGCACGAAGTTCAAACTCCCAAAGAATCCTCGAGGAAGGATTAGAGTTGAATTATTGTAGTAGATACCATACGTCGCAATAAGAGTTGGCCATAGAGTGATTATTGCAACATCATCGCAGAGACAAAGATCATCAAGCATGAAGCATAACATGAGATATATTATTACATCCGTGACCTTGTGCTCTTCTTTATTTTTTATTAGTTGAATCAGGTCCTTAATGAATGAACCCATCGTCGATTCCATTTCTCTCATCTACTTGGGAATTTTAGTTTGACTATCCTCAGGAGCCAATCCATCAGGAATGGATACTAACCAGATGTTGCTAATCTCTTTTTCTTTAATTGGGTATCATTTATCCTTCGTCATGACTTGGAGTATGTGATGGTGATTGTGATGTGCGTTGACGAAGGTGACGAAGAATCCATGCTCTACCAACTTCTTGGCCAAGTCCATCATTGGGTTAATGTGACATTGTGTAGGAAAAAAAATAACGACCACAACGTGCGCTTTCTTGCACATACTCATCATCATCCCTTGAAGAAGACTATTGTGGCCTACTAGTCACATGATTTTATTGATGCTTCTTTATGGTTATAATTTCAGGACTTTCTAACACTAAGATCAATCATTGGAAGCACTCAGTCTAAAAGCAAACACCACAAAGGAACAATCATCAATTGACGACGAAATAGGAACTTCCTTTATGTGATATCCAATAACCCAATCATTTCAAATCCATAATCAATTCATGACTCAACGAGCCACAAAATTCAGTACGATTATTCGTGTATTAGTGTAATATTGTTGTCTTCCAATATCTTTCAATATCATGCGTGTGCTAAAAATGGCACTTGTGGTCTTAGAGCGGCCATGAGAAAGATATTTGTATATCTTTAATCCTTTTAGCGGAAGTTATACGTACCGAAAACTTAAAATTGTTTAATATATGTGTAATCTCAGATTAATCTCTACAATCTTCTATTTGTATCTAACGTTGAGGGTTGTACATTACCCACTAGGAAATATAGAATCTTCTCTGGGCCCTCCCGTGAGGGAGTCAAGCCTAGTCTCACTTTGATACCATGTTGATTTTTCTATATGACATAATATGAGATGATATATGATCAATGTATTGTTACAATGATGAGTGTTCCATATATAGAGAACATATGGTGACCATCCATGAAAGTATGCGTCCCTTGGATAATAAATAACTACTTATTTATTATATATATTTATACCTTGTGTTATAAATATCATGTCATATATATATGTGTGTGTGTGTGTGTGTATGTGGAAGAATATCTTCCCGATATTATCTAAACATCAACAATATGTAATGCTCATAACTACTTGAAGCTAGTTTTGGTTGCCATTATTGGAAGACCAACTTCCGCTCAATTTTTTGTAATATTTTTAACTTTTTGAGATAATATCAACTTTCAATTAAAAAAAAAAAATTGTAAAATCCCCAACACCCTAAAACTAAACAAGTAAAATCCAAAAAACAAACGTGAATATATATATATATATATATATATATATATATATATATATATATATATATATATATATATATATCAACAAACCATTTAATTTACTATGGTTGATTTTTTTTAAAATTTTAATTTATGTTTTTATCATTTAGTTTATTTAATTTTTCTTAGACTTTTTAAATCCTAAGAAAACAAGCATGGTCAAAATGGTGTTATACGATTTTTTTTCATCCTCTACTAACATGGGATTTATAAAACAAAACTTAAAATATGTAAAACCTTATAAATCTTTAAGAAAATAACTTGATAAGACATGATCAATTATTCCTCAAATAATGGTTGAATATGGTGAATTATAAAAAAAAAATGCATTAATTGTATTATTAACCTTGACCAAGCATGGCCGACCATAATGGGTTTACCATGGTTGATCGTGACAAGTAACATTTTCCATACTATTAGCCTTGAAAATCATGATCAAACATAATTGGTTTACCATGGTTAACTTTTTTTAAAATTTAATTATTTAACGTTTAGTTAATCTAATTTTGTATTACTATTTATTTCCTAAGAAAATTCTAGGCACTCTTAGTGAGTAGAAATGTTGATTGTTTTAATCTTTTGATATCTCTCATAGAATTAAAAAAAAAAAAAAACCTATAAAACTATAAAGAAAATAAAGCCATCCACAAACCACATGAACAACCATTCAATAGGTAATGGTTTACTATACATGAATATAAAAAATAACATTTACTATATTATTAATCTCAACGAAACATTGTTAACCATAGTTGACTGTCAAAAATACTATAAAATAAATTATTAGCCTTAACAAATCATGATCAATCAAGTTTCGAAACCATAATCTGTTTACTATCAACATTAACATTAACTATACTACTAATCTCAACAACCATGACCAACCATAGTAGGTTGACCATGGTTTACCTTTTTATTACAACTTGATTTACTATTATTTAGTTTATTTAATTTCCCCTCTTTTCCAAACATGAACCAAGTTAACCATGGAGGTTTTTTGGGTGCCTCCTTTCAACACGACACAAACAACTAGTCCTTTCCAAGAGTATCAAGTATCTCTCAAACATCCTAAGTAAATACAAGTTTACAATCAACCTATAATTATACACCACCCCCTCAAACAAATAGACATCCAACCTCTACCATTTCCCATTAAACATTTCATAAAATGTGGTGCAACATGTTGGAAATGTGAACAACTCATGCCCTACTTGAGTAGCGGCTCAAAAAAATGTTCAACTTGGATAAACTCTAGAGACTTGGATTTAAAATTTATAACTTGATATTAAGATCATTATAGACATCCTAAGTCACTAAAACCTTCATCAAACTCAAATTGAAACCAAACTAGTTAAAATTGTAATTAAGGACATTGAAACAAGGCCACTATGAAACCCTACATATCTCCATCCTTGTGTTGTAAGTTGGATTGATCTTCCTCTCACAAGACAAGTTTTGATTCAATAAATCACAATGACTATTATGGATCGGTTTTAACTAAGTGCTAACATAGAGAAAATTTCAATAGAAAATGAATCTGTAAAAGCAATAAAATTGCAAATGCCTAAGTACGTGGTTTTGGAATATTCTGTAACAACTCTTATATATACGAGGTCTGTAATATGACTAAAGAGTTCTTGGTTAGAATTTTTAGAGTTGGTAGAAGTTGGTAAGAGTTCGGAGTCAAGCACTATGTGCTCTAGCTTGAGTTCTGCATCAGAGTTATGTAATATCATTCTTGATGCTAACACAATGGGGAACCATTCTATAGTACGTGTTTGTGTTCCTATAATATTTGGATGATTTGTATGTTATTGTAATTGACTTGAATGATGTTAATTCTGGTAGTTTACATGAATACGACTAAGAAATTAGTAAGGACTATAAACCTCACTAAATCTTTAACACTCTGCACTTTAATCACATGGAAACTATCACATGTGCCTCAAGTGAGTTCTCCTTCCTCTTGTAAGGTTGAATACATTGGCACACTAGACTACATTAGGACATTTTTTGACACCTTCCATAGAGCTCATGTCTATCAAAGAGCCAATAACATGGTTCCATTGTCAAGACCTTAACCAATGCAGAGAAATAGTGAAGTAGTGGAGGCTAGAGAAGGTCAAGGTTCAAGATTATATTGAATAGAGGATTCATGAATTTGGTTGTCAAGAAATTTGTATATGGAGGAGGATACTACAAGATTCAAAGAGAAACACTTGATTAAATGTCTACATAACTTCTTTTGGGTTGTCTACATAAAGAGGAAACCCACTAAGATATAGGGAAAGAGCATCAAACAAGAAGAAAACAACAAAGCTATGTTACACGAGCTCATATTCCAACCATACCTAAGGATCATAGATAGTAGAGGGAAAGGTCACATTGAACATTGTTGGTGTACACACCGACAAACAACGATAATGATGTGAACCAAGAAACCAAAAAAAAACCCAAGTAATGAAAGTGTGCAAGAAAAAACAATAAATATAAGAAAAAATCATTAGACAGTATAAGTTGCCAAACAAATCTAAGGAACAACTAAACAAATATTTCCTATTCCTCCTAGTAAGCAGACATCTAAACCTCTAGACCCAAACATTTGTTGGAGGAAAGAACGAACATAAAAATAACAAGTGAGGGGAAAATCTAAGAGCATACTAGGATGAGGAGATAGATCTTATTGAGGGCAGGAAATAAGAACCAAGATCAATCTCATAGTATATATAGAACCTCCTAATTGTTGATACACATATGGGATTTCCATGACAAGTAGTTGGTAATGGAAATAAAAAGATCATTGGGAGAATCCATATTAAATATGAAAAGAATGTGGATTTAAAGGTTTAAATTGATAGTCTAGATGGAAAGTTCTTGAAAAAATAGACTGTTTAAAAAAAACGGCATTGAAAACGAACTTTGGATGTGAAAGTTATGTTTAAAAAAAAAGGGGCATAAACAGTAACCAAAGAGCCACGTGGAAAGTAGAAGTTGGTCCACATGGTGATATCCCTCCTTATAATAACCTCACTTTTACAAATAAGTTTCTTCTTATGAAGTGACTCACTTTTATATAAGAAGTGGGAATCACTTTTACAATGAAGTTACTTTGTAAATTAAAGTTGCATGTAAAAAGTAACTAAAAATTAAATATTAAAACTACTTTATAGTGATTCACTTTTATAATTTTACTGAAATACAATTTACTATGAATGCATGATTTTTTTTTTTAAATTAACAAAAAAGAGATTTGAATTCAAGACATCTTACTAAATAAGACAACTTTTAACCAAGTGAGCTAGTGCAAAACACATTATAATCTCAAAACCGAGGATTGAGGGTGTTGTTGTTGTTGTTGTGGAATATGTGTTTGGAGTGCTTGCTACAAAAACTCTCTTCATGTGCTCACACATAAAAAAAAAATGTCGTTTCTCGATGAAAACAAGGGTTAGATCTCGGTTAGCTTACCTGGAAAATGCAAGTTTTTCATATTTTTGTGATTTACCAAGATCACATAGAGCACACGAAAAAGAGAACACGTAGACAAGAAAACCATTTCCACTCTGTTTTTTATTTTTCAAGATCACACATAACATAGGGAAAAGAAAATAAACAGATCTAAAAGAGTAGAAACCCGAAAATAAAAAAAAGAAAACCAAAATAAAACAAAAATATTATCTCTGTAAAAACTTAAAAGGGCGTATTCGGGTATTATATCTTCGGATCTGATTGAAATGATCGTATCTTGGGAAAACATAAACCTTTTCAAGTTAAATAAAAAAAAATTCTAGATGAAAGAAGTGCTTCAGGCACAATGGAATAGTCCCATTGACCCAAAATGTATGAAAATAACAAAAACTAGAGTTGTGAAAACATTCCTTCAAGATCTCGATCTATAATGGGAGTGAGTCTTCAAATGCACTCTGATACCATGTTTAATGACACAGGTATTCCAACATAAGACGAACACCTTCAATAACCACTCACACAAACAGATAAAATATCAACACACTGTTGTTTTTACATGGTAAAATCCCTGAGGGGAAACACCCACGACCCCAACCAACGCGACCACTTGGAGAAATTTATTAATGCAAAAGAAAAATATTACAATATATTTACAAGAGAGTTTCTTACAATTAATCATCGACAAATGACCCTCCATGCTCTTTAAATAGATATCATGGACCAATCAGGTGTTAAGCCATGGATCAATGTAGTCGTTAAAATTGAGGAAAATATGATCCATCAGATCACTCTATGTAGAGAACATATCATGACTGTCGGATTGCCTAGCTACAAATGCATAGTAAAAAAAACACTAAAAAACACACTTTTACCTAATGACATGTTAGGCCAAGTTGATCTTAACTAACTCTTAAGTGTCTAAATATCCTAACAACTATAATATTTATACTTATGTTCTTTTAATGTACCATCAACTTTATATGTTAATGGTATTAAACAAATATCATAATGTTGTGCCAGTGGCTTGGGTGATTTCATCACGTAATACTACATATGATAATCACAAATGGTTGTCATCTTTATTTTTTGTGGGAATGAAAGAATTCCCAGATTGGCATGTATGAACATTTATCACATATGATGTTGTTTTTGAGATTCATACATTAGGTTTCCACATTTGTTGTTTTTCAAAAGAAATATGAAAAAGTAGTTTTGCGTTCATATAATTTACTCTCTTCTAATGTAATACCATTTTAGGAGTTTAATCAATTCATCCATCATGTTGTGTGTATGGCTTGTCCATCGAGCATAGGCGAAACATGTTGGAAACAATGTGAAAGTCAAAGAATTGTTTTTTTTCATTTTTCATGCATTAGGGGAAATCATGCACTTATGCGAGGATGATGCATCTAAAAGAAAAGTTGTTGTAAGAATATTTCATGAATTCAGTGAAGAGAAAAAATTTATGAAATATTTTGACACCACTTGGCTATCCAATGATAAAATATGTAAGCATCTTGTAACATTGGATCATGACTATTTTTCCATAATAGCATGTTCTTATTCAATACTTTTTAGATGATGATAAAAAAATTTCCATATATGTGGGTGAAGGTGTATAGGAAATCATTGCATTCCAATCAATACACAAACAATGCAATTGAATCCTATCATAAGTATGTAAATATATATACCTATATGAGAAAACCAATGCATGCTCAAATAAGTGGATTGACTAATATCTGTGTTGTTGACAAAAGTTGAATTATATTATATTCATAATCAACGTTCAAAAGAGATGAGAATTATAAGGCCTAAAAAGTGTGAGAAACAAGAGACTCTCTCAAAGGTTAGAGAATTTCAAATACTAGATGAAGATTGTGTGTGTGACCCAAAAAATATGAATGAATTTACGGTTCGTACTCAAAACAAGCATAATCATGATACCTGGTATAATGTCATATACACAGGATCCGAGTTTAATTTTTGCTATTTTGATTGGGCATTGAAGAGATAAACAAAAAATTTAAGTGAAGAGATAAACGAAAAAATTGTAAGTGTCGTGTCTCCATCTAAAATCATGACTAAGAGACAACACAATTTTTTCAGCCCACAAAGTAAAATAAATAGAATGTCATCATGATAAACATTCAACTAATGATAAATTGTTGGATTACTGAGAGGGGGGGGGTGAATCAGTAATAGAGAAATAATCATTTTTAACCACAAAATGCAAGTGTTATATCAATGTAGCATTATCATCCAATAGTTGTAGAGTAAATAAACAATGAACAAATGAACAATCATACACATACACAGTACACCGGTGTTTTTATGTGGAAACCCAAAGTGGGAGAAAACCACAAAATGTTTTTTCTTATATGTATTTAAGAATTACATTCATTGGAAGCACCAACTTCCTTTTTTTTCCAGCTGCAACTGGAAGGAGGCTCCAACCCCCTAGTTTCTCAGGCTACAACTTGAAGGAAGCTCCAACTCGCCAATTCACTGGCTACAACCAGAAGGAGGCTACAACCCCCTAGTTTCTCAGGATACAACATGAGAGAAACTTCAACTCCCCAATTATCTATCTACAACCAAAAGGAGGCTACAACCCCCTATGCTCTCCAACTACAACCGGAAAGTGGCTACAACCACCTAGCCTTGCCCCTTCCAACCGCCCCGACGTAGAAGTAGAATGATGGAACCACTGTCACACTATCAATATGAGATATACTGCTGTAAACCTATACCAATCAACCTGTAATCAACCTATAAAACCCTGTACCAATAACTTGTGCCAACATGTACCATACAACAACCTGTACCCATAACTTGTGCCAACATGTACCATACAACAACTTGTACCAATAACTTGTGCCAACATGTACCATACAACAACCTGTACCTCAATCTATACCATAAAAAAATGCATCAACCATGCATAAAATATGTACCATAAACAAGTGCATCAACCATGCACCAACCTGTACCTTAACCTATACCATCAACGAGTGCATCAACCATGCACCAAATATGTACCAATCATGCATCAAATACACATAAACAATGACTCATCAATATGTACCAACATCATCAACTATACACCTCATGTATGTGCCAACTCATCAACTACTTGTCTCAACCATGTACCCAACATGTACCTCAACCAAAATCTCTCATCAATTTCATCATCCAAATATGATTTGTAACTCTGTAATAGACCGGGTGTATATGATCACATACATTCAAACCTTCCTGAACTTTAACAACAAGAGACTAGCATTTTCATCAAACTTTACTTTAGTCTCACATTACTAAGTTTGGATTAGTCAACAACCCTAACTTGAAATAATCATAACTATGTGATTGTAATGAATAAAGATATGAAAATAGTACACAATGTTCTTCATTTTATTTTCTCCAATTCCTTCAAGTTTCACTACTTGGAACCTCTCAGAAAATGAGTTATAACAAAAATGACATACCTTGTTGAATTATGTCTTATTCTAGAGAGAGAACTTGTAGAGCATGCCCCGCATGAAATATTTGTTATATGGATCTAAAAATGGTACAAAGAATACCAAATACTGTAATCTAACCAATACATTTAGTCTTACTAAATTTGGATATGTTATGAAGAAGTTATTATTTTTTTACCTGAAACACATGTTTTAGACTAGTTTCGGGACTAGCCACAAACCCTATTTTCCACGGCGTGTAAATCCAAAAATACAATGACCCACAAGCTGAAATTTGTATCACAACTACTTAGATATGTTTCCTCAATGGACTCCCAATTTCACGGTTTGAATCATTCTAGAAAAAAATTTATTACGAAAATGGTGAGATGATCTGTAAATAACATACCTTAGAAAACATCATCAAAAGAATTTATCCTCCCTTGAATTTTGACCTTCTTTACTTCACCTTCCCTCTTAAATTCGGCTTAGATATCCTTTGGTTACCTTAGTCACTTGTATATATTCAATATGCTCAAGTGTGATTAAAAATGAGAGGTCCTTTTCTCTTATTTATACTTTCATGTAACTTCCTCAAGGGGTTACTTTCTAACCATCTTAACCCATTTTCCTTATTTTAGGGCTAACCCACTTCTAACCACTTGTTCACTTAGTAATTTCTCCATTAAATTTATTATTTGAATAATTTCTTTTGTTTCCACTTTGACTTATATTACATTCATCACTTCACTTTATTATTTAAATTACCTTCTAACCATCTTAACCTACTTTCCTTATTTTAGGACTAACCACTTGTCCACTTAGTAATTTCTCCATTAACTTTATTATTTAAACAATTTATTTTGTATCCACTTTGACTTTAGTACACTTATAACTTCACTTTATTATTTTAATAATTTATTCTTTGCAACCACTTTGACTACTTTGACCTTTTGGGGCTTCTAGATGACTCATGATGGTTCTCCAACTTCACATGGCCATAAATCTCTAACTGTGAGGAGTTATGTGATGTTCCACATACCACCAAAAATGTCATGACATGTACTATCCATTTAGAATAGGCTTACCTGCAAATATATCAAAACAAATACCATTATCTATCAAACAAACTTGATTCCATTACCCAAACCTTTGTGCTACTGAAATTCACTACCAGACTTTCTTCAAGGGTTGACATCAATGACAACCAACCTAAATAATCAACAATATCCCCCTTTGGCATTGATGGAAACACTATGATGCAATATTGAATTCATATCACTCATGCCCCCCCTCTAACCATCGCTCCCCCTAGAACTGTGCCTTTGTTCTCTTTATCCAAGCATTTACCTTTGCATATGATAAATATTTCCCCCTTTGCCATCAATGGAAAAAGTATCTTTCCATCCAGGGCTGCTCCCCCTAACTGAAGTGTCCTTGGGGATACTTCCCTTGACTGAAATCTTCCTGAAAATGATCCCCCAACCTAAACTTTCCTCCTTATGGTGCTTCCTTGTGTAAATCTAAGACATATAAGATAAGCATTCAAAAGCATTCATTTTGGAGTAGAAATTACTACAAGTCTCTGGTGAAAATACTCAAAGTCTTCCCTTGGAAGAGGTTTTGTAAAGATGTTTGTCACTTGTTCTTTTGTTCCCCCATATTCAACTCTGATGTTCTTCTCTACAACTTGTTCCCTTAGAAAGTGATACCTGATTAGAATGTGCTTCGTCTTGGAGTGTATCATCAGGTTCTTTTAGATACAGATGGCGCTTATATTATAACAATAGATTAGAATGGGCTCATCATACTCAACCTGTAAATTTGTCATAGTTTGTTTCATCCATAGAACCTGTGTACAACATGTTGTTGTTGCAATATACTATGCTTCGGCTGTAGATAAGGATATTGATGATTGTTTCTTTCTTAGCCATGATACTAAACACATACCCAAGTATAACACTTCTCCACTGTTGCTTCATCAGTCATCAATGCAACCTGCCAAATCTGCATCTGTGTATGAAATAAGTGATATATCCTTTCCTTTTGGATATCATAATCCAAACTCTTATGTTCCTTTAAGATATCTCAAAATCCTCTTCACTGCTAATACATGTGATTCCTTTGGTGCTGCTTGAAATCACGCCACCTGTCCAACTATCTGCATTACATATGGTCTGGATGCTATCACATATAGTAAGCTGCCAATCATTGACCTGTATTGCCTCTCGTCTATAGACCTTGAATCATCATCTTTGCTCAACTTGCGGCTGGTTTGCATAGGAGTTGTAACTAGTTTGCAATATTCCATTCCGAACCTCTTTAGCATTTCTATGATATACTTAGTTTGAGAAATAAAATTTCCTTGGTTGATTTGAAGTATCTGAAGACCCAGAAAGAAGGATATTTCTCCGAGTAAAGAAATTTCAAATTCATTTTGCATATCCTTTGCAAATTTCTGTCTTAACCTGTCATCATTACTTCCAAAAATAATTACATCAAAATAAACTTCAATTAATAAAATACCATCTTGAG